>ML407412.1:29172-54569 GCA_005239525.1 Nicotiana knightiana | reverse complement strand
CCTATATTACTTGTCGACCACGTACACTTGCGTGTGCATTGGGAAATCAACCAACAATCACATCAAAAAAACCACATGGAAATATATTTTCCATCTTACTAAAAGTTACACGAATGTTCTGATCCATCCGGAGTAGGTTTTCTTCCCGTAATGTGGTAGAATACAAGTTTTTCAAAAACAAACTAATCTCTGTGATGGGTTTCCAGATTCTTTCAGGAAAACCACAAAATGGAATAGGCACTAAGGTCTCCATGATGACAGTCATGACTATTCAAATGGCTCAACTTCCCTACCTCCATATCAATTTTTTTTCCAAGATTCGACGCATAACCCTCAAGCATCTTCAATTTCGTAACCCAATCACAAATTTGCCGTCTTTCCTCCAAAGTGAATGTGTAACTTGATTTGGGCTTGAATATATTACCATTGTTTGCTGTCTGCAAGTATAATTCAGGCCGCCTGCAATATTCTCGTAAGTCCATTCTAGCCTTCGGGTTATCCTTTGTCTTACCTTTAAAATCCATCACCGTGTTGAACAAATTGTCAAAATAATTCTTCTCAATATGAATGACATCAAGGTTGTGACAGATAAGATTATCCTTCCAATAGGGAAACTCCCAAAATATACTCTGTTTCGTCCAATTATGAGTAACACCATATCCGGGGAATCTATAAGGTGGAGCTTCAGTAACTTTATTGAAGTTCTGGACCCTCTCCCAAATTTCCTCACCTGAAAGTATCGGAGGTGGATAATCATATTCCATTTTATTCTTTTTGAATGCATTTTTCATCCTTCTAAACTCATGATCAGGAGACAAGAATTGACGATGACAATCAAACCATGATTGCTTTCGACCATGTTTCAAAGTGAACACTTTACTATTTTCCATGCAGTAAGGACAAGCTAGTTTCCAACAGTCATCCACCCAGACAACATTCCATACGCANTATATATAATTTATCATCAAATATATCTGTGTGTAAATTGATTCATCGACTTATAACCTACTCACATACATCGTTGAATATTAAAAAAAAAATGTCTCGACCTATATATATATATATATATATATAAAACACGCTTCGTTGTACTACTTTAACTACATATATGGCATGTTAGAGTATATTTTAGTGTATTCATCCTTGTATTACAAAAGTGTTAATAAATTACATTTATATTATTTAGATAGTAAATATAAAAGTGATTTTTAATTTTGACCAATGTTGACCTGAAAACAGACCAACTTTGGTCGCTAATTATCCAGAAATTAAAAATTAGCGACCAACGTTGGTCGCTATTTTCTTCCCCTGTATTAACCGACCGACTTTGGTCAGTATTTAAATAATAATATAATTATTAAAACTTTATAACTAGGTCCCACATTGGCGATCAAAGTTGGTCGCTAATGTCAATGTTTCTTTGACCAAGCAAGTCTGACTCGCCCGGTCAACATTTTGACCGCTATACCGACCAAATACCGACCAAACTTGGTCGGTAAATTATTTAAAATAAATATTTAATATTTTTCTCCACATTTGTGACCAACTTTGGTCGCAAATAGTTGGTCGGTAATTTCCAGATTTCTTGTAGTGCGAGCATCTATGAGGACAAAGACCGAGTCTGGATGGGTAGATTTGTTCGAGTGAGGACCTCCGACCTCATCCCGACGGAGAAGATTCCATTTCCTCAGAAATGGAACATGAAGCGTAAGTATTGCTTCACTCTTAGTTTCCATGCTTTATTTCATTCCTCCGCTCCATTAATGCCTTCTTTCATCATGCAACGGTTGTTTGGATGCCTCATGTGATCCCCGACCTCGAGTCTGGGTCCGAAAAATGGTCTCAACCTCCATTTTTGTTGAGAGTTCTTGGCGCGATTTTGGCAAAATCCGATGATTTGATAATATCTTTTTATACTCATTCAATTTCCTCGTGTGCAGGCCTGATCAAGGATGCGGCCATGAGGCCTCCATCTGGTAAGGAGGAGGCTTCTGTTCCGGTTCCAAAATCGGCAAAAGATAACAAGAGAAGAAAGGACTTGACCTTCGAGGACCCAAAGCCTAAAAAGAAGAAGAGCCCGATCTGCCCCCCTCCCCCCCCATGTAGTTGGGAGCTAAGGGAGGAAGAAGAAGAAAATGAGGATGGTGACTCGGTGCTTGTGATCCGAGCGAGAAAAAACATCGAGGCCTTAAAGGCCGCTGAATCGGTGGCGATTGGCGAGGCCCCACCTTATGCTGAGGAGGCCTTGGAGAAGGATTTGGTAAAAGTCCCTGAATCTCCTGAAGTTGAGGCTGCTTCTCGTCTAACGGTGAGCACGTCTGAGGGGGTCGGTCCTTAAACCCCCCGAGTCGGAAAAAAACACCCCAAGTGACACAGTGGCAGTAGGTCATATGCCAACTCTCCCTGCCTTTTCCTAAGAGGCGATACGGGATGCTCAGGCTTTGAGGATCCCCGAAGTAGGCGGAGTCCTTGGTGGGGGAGAATCCCTTCCAAGATTGCTTTGCCGGGGTCGAGGATTCTTCTGACCTGAATGACGCATCCAGCCTCTTTGAAGAGGCCCAACGACTTCTGAACCAGGTAAGTTTTAATTCTTTTGCTGATGTTGTATTCTTATGATTTTTGTCTAACTCCCTTCTTTTTCCATACATGATTTTTCTAAGTCTCGAGCTGAACTGAGCCAGTATGAGGCCCATCTCCAAAGGCTTTCGGAGGAGAGGAATGCCTTCAAACTCCACTACGGACAAAAAGATGAAGAGATTAAAGACCTCCGAACCAAACTAGCTAAAGCTAACAAGGAGTAGACCGAGCAGGTAATGATACTCTTAAAAGTTCAGAGGGTTGATTCGGGAGCGAGGGCTAACATTTTGATATGGCAGCTGCAGAAAAAGATTGAGAGGATTGAGAAACTCCATGAGGAGGTCAACCAAGTGAAAGCGGGTGGAAATAAGGCATGGACTGCCTTGCTGCAGAGAAAGAGACGGATCTAGTCCGATTGTCATCGGTCGAAGCCCATCTTGGAGGTATGAAGGAAAAGAGATCGGCTCAGGCAAAGAGGATAGAGGAGCTCGAGGATCAGTTAGCTTCTGAACTCGCCAAGGCCCAAGATGAGACTACAAAATCTAAAGCCGAGGTTGATAAGACGGTGGCCATTTATCGGGTTGACGCTGAAGCCGCTCAACTCCAATTGAGGGAGGCTGCCGAGGCTGCTCAAATTTGAGAACATTGGATTGCTGAACTTGCTAAATGCCAATCTCGGAGGGAGACCCTCGAGGAGATCCATGCTCTAGGCTTCGACCTTACCGAGGAGATAGTAAAGGCCAAAGAGCACGAAGCTAATGCCAGGATGTTGGCCTCATCTGAAAACGGCGACGATGATAATGACGATGACAAAAGAAGTGGGTCCGGAAATGTTGATGAGCCCGAGGAAGAAGTTTCCCCCAAGAATAGCTAGGGGATTTTGTATTTTTCCTTTTTTCTTTTTCTTTTTGTGTAGGACCCTGATTGGTCCTTTGTAAACACCTTCGTATATATGAAATATTCGCTTTTTAACTTTCTCTCGATATTTTGTGAAAATTTTGATATGCTTCATGCCTTGTGAGAATTTTTATATACTTTATGCCTTTGAGAATTTGTTTGTGAATTCGGAACTTAGGAAACTTGGCCGGAGTTATACTAATATAGTCTTTGTAGTCGAGTGAGCACTTGCTCTAACTCGAAGTAGTAAAACCCTTAGTCTTTAGTTGAGTGAGAAGAATTCTCGAACTCAAAAGGTATAATGGCCCTTAGACTCTTGAATCGGGCCGATATGGCCTCAGTAGAGTGGATTTTTCCCTTTTCGGCTTAAAAGGTTTAACATATAAACATTTATTATGCCTTAGCACGAAGTAAGTCTGTACCTGTTGGTTTTTTTCGGGGTTTAATGTTATTGAAACCCTTTGCTTTTTTGTGCCTTAACACAATATTGTTCAGTTCGAGGGCTGACGTTGTCGAAACCCTTTGGTTACTTTGCCGAGGGTAGCCCTTTTAATCGGTTTATAAAAGAATTCGAAGGTCTATTTTTATTGCGGAATTTGGACGTCTCCGAACTGTGCTAGTTGGTCGTAGCCTTGGGATATGCCTCCTGGGATTATTTTCCCAATTATACTTCGAACTTGTTCGAAGCGTCAGTCTCCGAGTGGGATGGCCTTCGCATATAAAATCAAGGATTTCCTTTTTAAGGTCTTACGGTCTCGAAGTTTAGTAATTCAAACATATCGATTTTCGGACGGAAGTCCCCGAGTACGGGGTTATTGTTCGAGCTTTAGTTGCATTCGACCCTTGAGCCATTTCACAATAGATCATAAGTATGAAATTGTAAGGTAGAAATTTCACTAAGGCATGAAAAATCTGGTAAGGAAAAAATACTTCTTTCAATAGATCATACATGCGTACATGTTTTGCCACTAGGTCTCGAGTAATCTATATAGACACGGTTCATTCGACCATTTGGCCCTTTACAAAATTTACCTATCGATACTCTGTTGACGTGAAGTATTTTCCTTAAAAATATAATATCCGAGGGTGATGCTTCCAATATTCGAGGTTGATTATAAAGAAGCCTCAAATACTGTTGAATTGCTCTAAGTTCGCACGAACAATGGTTGCCTCGTTAAAAACCTTGCCGGAAAAACCCATTTGGGATAAAAATCGGTCGAAGGGAAAAAGAGTGCAACACGTGCTTTCAGACCTAAGGAATTTATGCTTGGAGAAAACTTCGATGCCTTCGATCGAACACCTGCAACAGGTTAGTATAAAATATAAATGAAAAAGGAGAAGGTCATACCTCAACAATAATATCGTTTGAGAAGTGATACGTTCCAATTATTTGGCAGGTTTTCGCCATTGATCGTGCCAAGCTTGTAGGATCCCTTTTCGATGATATCGAGGACCTGATACGGTCCTTCCCAATTTGGGCCGAGTTTTCCTTTGTTTAGGTATCGAGTATTGAGGGTGACTTTTCTCATAACTAAGTCCCTGATTCTGAAGTGGCGAAGGCTCTTCGATTGTAGTACCTTTCGATGCACTACTTTTGTGCGTCCATTCAGACTAGGGAGGCTTCCCATTTTTCATCTAGTAATTCGAGGCTTGTGTTCATAGCCTCGTGATTTCATTCTTCCGTTGTGTATCGAAACCTGGCACTAGGCTCCCCGAACTCGACCGGGATCAGGGCTTCGACGCCATATACTAAGGAGAACAGTGTTACCCCTGTACTGGATTTTGACGTTGTTCGATACGCCCAAAGGACTTCGGGCAAAATTTCTCTCCATTTTCGTTTAGCGTCGTTCAACCCTTTCTTTAGATTCTGAATGATGGTCTTGTTTGTTGACTCGGACTGTCCGTTTCCACTAGGATGATACGACGTCGATAAGATTTTTTTTTATTTTGTGATCTTTGAGAAACTTTGTTATCTTGCTGCCGATGAATTATTTTACATTGTCGCATACGATTTCGGAAGGTATCCCGTATCGGCATATGATGTGATCCCAGATGAAGTCTATAACTTCTTTTTCTCTGACTTTCTTGAAAGCCTGTGCTTCAACCCATTTAGACAAATAGTCAGTCATAAGCAAAATGAATTTATCTTTACCTGGGGCCGATGGTAGAGGGATGACGATGTCCATTCCCCATTTCATGAACGACCATGAGGACAAGAGGAAGTTTCTCTTTGGGCTGGTGGATCATCGGCGCATGTCTTAGACATTTGTTACATTTTCGAACGAATTCCTTAGTATCTTTTTCCATATTGTCCCAATAATATCTTGCTCTGATGACTTTATGAACTAGTGATTCGGCACCAGAATGGTTTCCACAAGTACTCTCATTAATTTCTCGTAGGACATAGTCGGTGTCTCCCTGTCCCAAACATACTGTCAACGGAGTCCATCGAACATCCTTCTTTATAAAGTTCCATCTTCGGCCAGAGTGAATCATGCAACCTTCGTTCGTAGAGTCCTCGATTCCTTCGGGTCCGATGGGAGTTTCCCATTTTTCAAATACTCGATGTATTTATTCCTCCAATCCCAGGTTAAGCTTGTGGAGTTTATTTCGGCACGGCCTTCTTCGATCACTGAATTTGAAAGTTGTACGACAGTCCCCGAGATGATTTCGTCGTCTTCGACTGATGACCCCAAATTAGCAAGGGCATCCGCCTCATTGTTTTGTTCTCAAGGTACATGCTGTAGGGTCCATTCTTTACACTGATGTAATGTTACCTGCATTTTATCCAAGTAAATTTGCATTCGATCCTCTCGAACCTCGAAGGTCCAATTGACATGGTTTACCACCAGTAGGGAGTCACATTTAGCCTCGATGACCTATTCTCCCAAGATTTTATCCAGTTCGAGACCTGCAATCATGGTCTCATACTCGGCCTCATTGTTAGTCAACTTAGAAGTTTTGATAGCTTGTCTAATTGTATTTCTTGTGGGAGGCTTCAAAATGATTCCTATCCCAGAACCCTTCACATTTGAAGCACCGTCTGTGAAAAGTGTCCACACCCCCGAAGATGTACCCAATTTTAACAAAAGTTCCTTTTCGACCTCGGATACGAGGGCTGGCATGAAGTCGACCACGAAGTCTGCTAAGATTTGAGACTTGATGGTCGTTAGGGGTTGATACTCGATATCATACCCAATGATTTCAACGACCCACTTGGCCAATCGTTCCGAGAGTTCGGGTTTGTGTAAAACATTGCAAAGAAGATAAATGGTCACAACACAAATTGGGTGACACTGGAAATATGGTTTTAATTTCCTAGAGGCGCTTATTAGAGCAAGCGCTAATTTTTCTAAGTGTGGGTACCAGGTCCTGGCCTCACCTAAAGTTCGACTAACATACTAAACTGGAAATTTCATACCTTGCTCTTCCCGGACTAAGACCCCACTTACCGCGACTTCCAAGACTGCCAGATATAGGTAGAGTTGCTCGTCCACTTTCGGAGTGTGAAGCAATGGTGGGATCGAGATATAGCGCTTTAATTCTTCCAATGCCTGTTGGCATTCTAGGGTCCAAGGAAAATTGTTCTTCTTTTTGAGCAGTGAGAAGAACCTATGACTACGATCTGAATAACTCGAGATAAACTGGCCCAAGGCGGCTACCCACCCTGTCAATCTTTGTACGACCTTAACATTGTCCACGTCTGTGATGTCTTCAATTGCCTTGATTTTATCGGGGTTGATTTTGGTTCCCAGATTTGACACCATAAAGCCGAGGAACTTGCCCGAACCCACCCCATAAGAAAATTTCTCAGGGTTGAGCTTCTTGTTGTATTTTCTCAATATGTCGAAGGTTTCTTGCAAATGTGTTAAATGGTCCTCTGCGTGCAGGGACTTAACTAGCATACCGTTAATGTATACCTCAATTAATTGACCTATTTGTTATTTAAACATTTTGTTCACTAGGCGTTGGTAACTAGCACCAACATTTTTTAGCCCAAATGGCATTACGTTATAACAATATGTGCCATATTTAGTAATGAACGAAGCCTTTTCCTGATCTTCGGGGTTCATTTGAATTTGATTGTGCCCGTAGTAGGCGTCAAGAAAACTAAGGATCTCGTGGCCTACCGTGGCATCTATCATGCGATCTATATTCGGTAGAGGAAAAGAGTCTTTGGGACATGCTTTGTTTAAATCTTTATAATCTGCGCACATCCTAAGTTTGTTCCTCTATTTAGGGACTACAACTACGTTTGCTAACCATTCGGGATATTTTACTTCCCGAATGGATCCTATTTTGAGAAGTTTGGCTACCTCGTCCTTGATAAATGCATGTTTTACCTCGGACTGGGGCCTTCTCTTTTGTTTTACCGATCTGAACTTTGGGTCCAGGCTCAATCTGTGTGTTGTTATCCCCGGTGGGATCCCTATCATATCTAAGTGGGACCAAGCAAAACAGTCCATATTATCAATAAGAAATTTAATGAGTTTTTTTCCTGAGTTCGGGGATTAACCCGTACCTAGGTATACCTTTTGTTCGGGTGGGTACTCGATCAATATAACATGTTCCAACTCTTCGACTGGTGGTGTCGAAATCTTCGGGGATAATGAAGGATCGAGGGATCCAATAGTCGTCGTCCTCTTCTTCTGTTCCCTGCTTCTCCGACTGAGTCGAGGCTGGTGGCTATGGTTGCTATTTAGCCTCCTGTTTTCCTTTGACCTCCGATCCCTTTGTTGTCGAAAGCACCAATATCGGTATTACCTCGTCAATCGTGAACATTTCCTTCGCATCGTGTTGTTTCCCATATACTGTTTTCACTCTATCCGGCGTTGAGAATTTCAGCATTTGATGAAGGGTCGAAGGGACTACTCTCATATTGTGAATCCAGGGTCTTCTAGGCAAGACGTTGTACCTCATATCGCCCTCGATTACGTGGAACTCGGTTTCTTGTATAGTCCCAGCTACGTTTACCGGTAAAATGATTTCACCTTTAGTTGTTTCGCTGGCCATGTTGAAACCATTCAGGACTCGAGCTGCAAGTATAATTTGAACTTCTAGGCCGGGCTACTCTACCACCCTCGATCGAATAATATTTGCCGAGCTCCCTAGATCAATTAACACACGCTTAACCTGAATTTTATTCGTAAGGATAGAAATTACCAGAGCGTCATTGTGGGGTTGAGAGATCCCTTCTGCTTCTTCATCGTTGAATGATACGGTGCCTTATGACACATAGTCTCGGGTCCATTTTTCCCTTGTAATGGATACTTTAGTGCGTTTGAACACGGGCCTTTGTGGAATATCGACCCCACCGACGATCATATGACTCACATGTTGTGGCTCTTCTTGTTCGTTTTTCCTGTTGGCTCGATCACTTAAGAACTCTCGAAGGTGGCCCTTATTGAATATACGTGCTACCTCCTCCCTCAGTTGTCTGCATTCTTCGATTTTGTGGCCATGTGTGTCGTGATACTTGCACATTAGGTTGGGGTTTCTCTGGGAAGGATCGATTTGTATGGGTCTGGGCCATCTAGTATATTTGATTCTCCCAATGGTCGACACAATACATGATGTGTCGATACTGAAATTGTACTCCGATAATCGTGGTGCCTCTAAGGGATCAGAGTGCTTATCGAAACCACTATTGCTTATGAGTCCTTGTGAGTTATACCCTCGATCGTTCCTTCAATCATTCCTGATGGGATTGTGTCCTGGGCCGCCATTTTCGCGATCTGCATTGTATGGCTGATATCGGTCTCTGTTCGATCGAGGTTCCCTGTTGATATCCTTCTGATTTATGCCTGGGGGCCTGTTCGGATAGACGAAATCGAAAGGGGTCCCCAATTGGTCATCCTCTACCCTGATCTTCGAGTGGTATCAATTATGTACATCGGCCCAGGTTGCCGCCAGATATTAAATTAAGTTCTGCTTCAATTGTCTTGATGCCACCGAGCTTCGTTCGTTCAAACCCTGAGTGAAAGCTTGAACAAACTAATTGTTTGTGACCGGTGGTAGTTCCATGCATTCCATCTGGAACCGGGATACGAACTCCCTCAACATTTCGTTATACTTTTGTCTTACCTTGAAAAATTCTGATTTCCTCGTCGCAACCTTTATTTCCCCGGAATGTTCCTTTACGAAAGAGTCTGCGAGCATGGCGAATGAATCGATAGAATTAGGTAGTAGGTTGTGATACCAAATCATTGCTCCATTTGATAGAGTTTCTCCAAATTTCTTTAGTAGAACAGATTCGATCTCATCATCTTCCAAATGATTTCCTTTTATGGCGCATGTATAAGCGGTGACATGCTCGTTGGGATCGATGGTCCCATTGTACTTAGGGAATTTCAGCATGCACAAGTTTTTCGGAATGGGCTTCGGAGCAGCACTTAGTGGGAACGACTTCTGCACAAACTTCTTTGAGTCCATACCTTTCAAAATCGGTGGTGCCCCCAGTATTTGGTCAACCCAGGAGTTCTACGTCTCAACTTTCTTATCGTTTGTCTCAATTTTCTTTTCTCTCGATTCAATCCATTTGGTGAGCTCCTCGAACATTTTCATAACAGCGAGGTCAGTCCCCGATTCACTGGCGTTTGACCTTTCTGGCACTGGTTCGATTCGGCGGGCGATCTCTGGTTCGATTCGGCGGGCGATCTCTGGTTCGACTCCACTCGACGCTCGATGTTGATTTTATAGTTGTGCAATAGAGGCTTGTTGAGCCTGTAACATCTCGAATATTAATTGGAGGTTGACTCCTCCATCTCCTCCGCCTTGCATACCTCGACCACCCGTTTGGCCTTCTCTGCGTATGCTTCCTTCAGGATCAGCTCCCAAATTTGCATTTAGGGTGATGTTCGAACTGACGTCGACTGGTTCGACAATTGGTGCCCCCTCAAGATCAGCCTGAGGCACCTCGATCCATGGGGAAGCTGCATTGTCATTTTCCCATGAAATCCGAGGTAGTTGTCACCATGTGTGGGTGCTGTTTGTGAGTTTTACATGTTTTAATCCTGAAAACAAAAATACTTACAAGAACAATCGTAAAGTAGTGTGTGTTATCTGAATCGATATTAAGCAATCACTATTATCCTTAGTCCCACGGTGGGCGCCAAACTTCTTACCCTAAAATTTGTATAACAACTAAACTTATATTGTGGTTTTAAGGATATGTGATTTCACTCAACACCAATTGATAAATATAAAGATAAATGGCATAATTGAATTGTAAGTAAAGCAAACCGATATTTAGATATAACTTGGCCCTCGAGTCGAAGTACTCTCGAACTGATAAGTGTAAGAGCAGTGGGAAAATAGAGTGAACTGATGAACAATAATATAAGTGAGAAAGAAAGAATTGTATGGATTTTTTGTGTGAATAATGATGCCTTACAAATGATTAGATTTCCCCTTTATATAATAGAGGAATTGTACTTATGGTATAATTCTAATTACAGAAGAAAATCACTTAATTAGCTAATTAACCGCTTCTGATTTGATCTGTTCCGAGATTTACGCCGTGATCCTCGACCAGTCACAGATATCTCGCTCTTCCGTTATTATGCCATCTCCGATATCATTTGGTGTCTGTATCTCTCGGCTTCAATTGTTACCAACCTCGATCTCTAAAGATACTTCGATCTTGAACTCGATGCTTCAGCTTCGTGATTTAGTCGAATTCGACCTTCGATGTAACATTCTGATCTCGTTCAAATAGTAAAATCGAGTGGCCCTGATTTTAACCGTATATAGTAGTGATGAGTTTTAGACATTCTCGCTAGGAAAGAAGACTAGACAATACCATCTCCCATGTTGCTTATGGGCCGGTTTGGTTAGATATCTAGGCTTAACGGTAGGTAAAATCAGTATACCTATTTTACAATTGGAGTATTATTACAGTTCAACTTTGAACAGCCTTAGTTCCCATCATTTTAATTATCGTGCTGCTTCATTTCCATTATTTGTTGACATTTAAATGATGTTATTTTTTTCTTCTAAAAATGACTAGTGAGGGTGTAAGGTTCCACTAGGGATGGAAAATGGGCGGGTTAGACTGAATTTGAGTGGGTCATTGCCCAACTCATCCCAAAGTGTACTTGGCTAAGATGAGTTGCTGTCAAGTTGGGCTAAACAATGAGTCATAGCCCACCCCACCCCACCCCACCCCACTTGACCCATGTTTTTACAAATTAGAAGTTAGAAACATACTCTATCTTGCATAAACAAAGCCTTTAACCGTTTATACACCTATGTAAGTTACCTACTTTCCTAGCTTCCTCATAAATTTATTAATTCCATGCACTAGTGACGAATTGCTATATATCTAATTTTAAATTTTTAGCTACCAAATACATATGGATTAATCTTATACTCAGCTATTCATGAGCTTTTATAACTTTCTAAAACTAAACAAATATTTAAAAGTGTAAAAGAAGGAAAAAAGCAAAGAAAATAGTTGTTGGGCAATATTTCAGAAAATATTATGAAGAAAATTTTGTGCAAGATAAAGGTTTGGCTAGTTAAAGTTTTTTTGTTTTTTGTTTTTTGTATTTCCTGATGTTGGAATTATTCCAAAAATAATTCATTTAGAATGGAGCCTTCCTGCCATACGAGATTCTCAGAAAACTTTGTTGATAAAGTCTTTTAGAGAAAAACAACCCAAACAATTTTCTGTACAAACTTTGATTTATATCTTTTTATGCAGTTATTATTTGTTCTTTACAATGTAATACAAGAATTCCTACTCCCCACTTAAGAAGTACTCCCTCCTTTCCAAAAAAATGCAATTAGTATTTTTTTTTAAATAAAAGATTAGTATTTAAAATTGTTAAGCTGAAATTTTATCTTTTATGTTATTTCAAAATAAATAAATTTCACCACAATCTAGTTAAAAAATTATTCATATTCACATTAAAAGTTAGATACTTTGATTCTTGTTTTTCAACTCAGATACAGAAACTAATGCTGGAACAACTAAGTAAATTTTCAGACAGGCCTTCAGTTGGGTTAAGATCCCTTTGTTTTTGGCGAGCTCGACCGTGAAGTCGTCAGCGACCGAACAACCCCCCGGAATGAACATTTTCAAGGGATGTTCAGGAACTGGTTCATCGGTAACCACGTTAGCAGCGGATCTCCCCAGGCCGACCACATCAGACGTGGTTTCGTTGGTTCCGAAAGTCATTTGGGAGGTAGTAAAGACCTTTTAGGGAACATATTTTGAGGTTTTTGCCATTGTTATAGGGGAAAGCTTGAAGGAGATAGAAAAAGGTTGAAAGATGGAAGCTCAAATGTGTTGGCTTGAGTGGATGATGAGTAAAAATTTCAAAGAAATCTCAAATAACGGAGGTAAAAATGCTAGAATGTGAAAAAGAGTAGTGAAATCCTGAGGGTACGAGGGTAGACGGTTTGATATAAAGTAAAAAATGAACAAAAGAGGGGTTATTTATAGTGGTTCCACGGCATTCCGCCTCCAGGGACAGCCAACTGGCGGCTGACGTGCATTTAATTCCATTATGATATGACTGACGAGACGTTTCGAGTTTTTCGTCGTTTATGTCACGGCGTATTGAAGAAGGAATCGGGATACTAATGTCGTTTCTCGTCAGCTTGGTTTCCGAGAAACGAGAAGACTATCTATATATGGGTAAAAACCGAGCTCATGATACACTCCGGCCTCCAACAAGGTAAAACGAGCTCGAGATATGATTGTGAAGGATAAAAATCAAAGCAATGGTCTCATCAAGTCAGAGTCCGGGGGCACGTTGTCAGCCCTCGAGAATATCGAGGTTATGATTCGATATCAATCCAAATTCTGAAATACTTCGGAGAATATTATCGGGTAATCAATCACGAACAACAGAAGGCCGTAATATCCGCGATCGGCTGGATATCACGGCGTGGATCTCGATATATATCGATGAAGAACCGACAATCAGTTAAACATAAGATTTTTTTACCTTTTATAGAGTTGTACTTAGAGTAGGATTCCCCTACTATATAAAGAGGGTCTAATAATTCATTAAACACATGTTAACACGCATTACAAAGCAATATACTACTATTTTCACTGTTATAAGTTTTTTCTCCCATTCATCAAAATTGTCCACTGTTAGCCCGGATCGAGGGTGAACGCTTTACTAAGGCTTGAACCATCCTCCTCGCGTGGTTTGAGTTTACTGTATCTTTAGTTGTCCATTCTTACTCAATTTATCATTTTGTATCAAATTAATCTGCATATCCTTAAAACCACTTAAAAATTTAATTTTTATTCAATTTTGAGGGTAAAGAGTTTAGCGCCTACTGTGGGGCTAAGGATAATAGTGGCAATTTTATATAAATTTTCATAACGCACCCTACTTCACACTTATTCTTTGAAGTGCCTTTGATTTCAAGTCAATGTTTAAATTTTCAAACTCCAAATCTGTCCCTCTAAACATGGATGCTGAGTCTGGCCACCTTGGTGAGAACAAGGCAACGAGGTGCCCCTTACTAATCCCAACAGAATTCTAGCCGCGAACTCGATCGACGCTAACTCACATGTGGCCATCAACACGAATTTTCCTACCGATCCTGAGAACAACATCCACGGGGGAGTCCAATCGGTAGCCCAAAATACTCGTGACGGTGAAGGAGATGGGATCAACTTACGGGTTATCTTCGATATGCTGCAGGCTCAGCAGGTAGCGATAGCCCAACTGCATAACCAAAGCCGCGCTCCCGGTAGAGTTGAGACCAAATCATTCAGGAAAAACACTCGTAAAAATGTACCAGCCACAAATAGGCCAAATGAAGTTGAACCCGAGACAAACCCTGAGATAATAAAGATACTCAAGGAATTGAAAAAATGGGTAGAAATGGGAGAAAAGAAAATTGGAGCCAACGGCAAGAAGGTGGAGACCTACAACTCCAAGGTCGACCAAATCCCCGGAGCACCACAAATATTGAAGGGCCTAGACTCCAAAAATTTTGTTCATAAAACTTTTCTTCCGAGCGCAGCTCCGAAGCCTATCCCAAAAAAGTTCCGCATGCCTGAAATTCCTAAGTACAACAGAACAACTGATCCAAATGAACATGTGACCTCATACACGTGCACCATCAAGGGAACAACTTAGAAGATGATGAGATCGAATCTATCGTGCTGAAAAAGTTCGGAGAGACCTTGTCAAAAGGATCTATGATATGGTATCGCAAATTACTCCCCAATTCTATTGACTCATTTTCTATGCTTGTACATTCTTTTGTAAAAGCGCACTTCGGATTGGGTCGTTCAAGCCTTCACCAAGTACTCAATATTCGAAGATCATTGGCTTCACAACAGTTGAAGCAAAATCTGGTAGAATATCCGGCTGTAACTTGGGGCGGTGTGCATAACCGATATCAACCAAAAATTAGGGTCGAAGATGATCAGCTTGGGCCCCCTTCCGGGTCTGTTTATCCTGTCTGAGCTAGTGATATATCCAAAAGATACATTGATCGTGAACCAAGGTCAAGTAGGGATCGGTATCAATCGTGCAACGGTGATCGTAGGGGTAACGGGTCTAGATGAAACCCTGTGAGAAATGAAAGGAGAAGCAATCGAAGTCAAAATAACCAGGGACTCATGAGCAAAAATAGTTTCGACAGGCCCATGGGGCCTAAGAAAGCGCTGAGGTTATCGAAGTACAACTTCAACGTCGATGTTGCTGCTATCGTATTCTCCATTGGACGCATCAAAGAACCAAGTGGAATCGAACTCTACAATTCGATCCAAACAAAAGAGTTCCCAACTTAATATGTAAATATCATGGCACACACGACAACAGAACAGAGTATTGCCGATAATTGAGATAGGAAATAGCTTGGTTATTTAACAATGGACACCTCTAGGAGTTCCTGAGCAATCGATTCAAAAATCATTTTAGGAATAGAGATTCTAGTAAACAAATCGAGCATGAGGAACCTCAACACGTCTTGAACATGAGCATCGGTGGGGTCGACGTTCCCCAGGGGCCGATGTTAAAGCGCACCAAAGTATCCAGCACAAGGGAAAAAACGGACTCGAGACTACGTACCAGAAGGAACCTTGTCTTTCAATGACAAGGACACTGAAGGAATCGTGCAACTCCACAACGATGCACTGGTAATATATGTACTCATAAATAAATCTCGAGTTAAGCGTGGGTTAATCGATCCAGGTAGCTCAGCCAATATCATTTTATCGAGGGTCTTGGAACAAGTAGGTCTACAAGACCAAATCATGCTTGCAGTCAGGGTCCTAAATGAATTCAACATGACATGTGAGACCACTAAAAGGGATATAACATTACCAGTGAACACCTCCGGAATCATTCAAGAAACAAAGTTTTGTGTGATCGAAGGAGACATGAGGTACAATGCTCTGTTCGGGAGACCAAGAATTCACAACATGAGGGCAGTACCCTCGACGCTGCACCTGGTGCTGAAAATCCCGACGCCAGGAGGAATTAAAACAGTTTATGGAGAACAACTGGACATAAAGGAGATATTTTTGGTCGACGAGGTGATCCCAGTATGCGCACTTTCGATATAGAAGGGTCTAAGTACGGTGGCCAAATACGAAATCAAATAGCAATTATCGATACCAGCCTCGATGGAGCCGGAGAAGCAGGGGATAGATGAGGATGATGACTACGAAATTCCCAGGTCTTTCATAGTCTCCGATGATTCTGATGCCACCAAATCAACAGTCGAAGAACTTGAACAAGTCATATTGATCGAACACTTGCATGATTGTAAGGTACACTTATCCATGGGGTTAAGTCCCGAGCACATGAAAAAAACCCATTCAATTCCTTATAGCTAACATAAATTGTTTCGCTTGGTCCCATCTCAATATGGCACGAATTTTGCCGGAGATAACTTCTCATAAGCTAAGCATGGATACGAAGTTCCATCCGATCAAGCAGAAAAAGAGACCTCAGTCCGAATTCAAGCTTGCATTCATCAAGGACGAGTATCTAAACTCCTTATAGGGTCCATCCGGGAGTTTAAGTACCCGGATTGGTTAGAAAACATAGTAGTAGTCCTTAAAAAAGGGAATAAATTAAGAATGTGTATAGACTATAAAGACTTGAACAAGGCATGCCCCAAGGACTCTTTTCCTCAACCAAACATCGATCGCAGGATCGATGCAACGTCCATCCATGAGATCCTCAGTTTTCTCGACGCCTACTCCGAGTACAACCAAATGCGGATGAACCCAGACGACCAGGAAAAAATGTCCTTCATCACTAAATATGGTACCTGCGGCAATAACGTGATGCCATTCGAACTAAAAAACGTCGATGCCACTTACCAACGACTAGTAAATTGGATGTTCGAAGATAAAATAGGAAAATCAATGGTGGTTTACATTGATGATATGTTAGTTAAGTCCCTGTGAGCAGAGGACCATTTGAAACATTTGCAGGAAACCTTCAACATATTGAAGAAATAAAATATGAAGTTGAACCCGGAGAAATGCGCATTTAGAATTGGGTCTGGGAAATTCCTTAGATTCATGGTCTCCAACTGGGGAATCGAGATTAATACCGACAAGATCAAGGTCATCGAGGACATCACCGTTGTGGATAATTCCAAGGCCGTTCAAAGGTTAATCGGGCGCATAGCCGCTTTGGGTCGATTCATCTCGAGGTCCTCCGAGAAGAGCCATCGGTTCTTTTCAGTGTTGAAGAAGAAGAATAACTTCTCATGGACCTCGGAGTGCGAATAAGCCCTGGAGAAACTCAAGCAGTACCTCTCAATACCACCTTTGCTTCAATCTTTGAAGGCAGACGAACAGTTGTACCTATACTTAGCAGTATCCGAGGTACCGGTAAGTAGTGTCCTAGTCCATGAAGAGGAAGGTACGCAATTTACTATCTAATATGTTTGTAGAACTCCAGGCGAGGCCAGAACTAGGTATCCTCACCAAGAAAACTTGGAGCTGGCTTTGCTAAGCGCTTATAGGAAGCTAAAATCGTATTTCCAATGCCGTCGTGTATGTGATGTGATTACTTACCCATTAAGAAACATAATGAAAAAGCCCAAGCTCGCGGGATGATTGGACAAATAGGCCGTGGAGATCAGCGGGTACGGCATCGAATATCGACCCCGAACCGCCATCAAATCTCAAATTTTGGCGGACTTCATGGCGGACTTCACGTCGGACCTAATTCCTGAGGTCGAGAAGGAGTTATTGAACTCGGGGACCTCTTCCGTAATTTGGAACTTCTTTACGAATGGTGACTTGAATACAAAGGGGTCCGGATTTGGCATCGTGTAGAAACCATCGACGGGTAATATAGTTAGGCAATCTATTATAACTATAAAATTGACTAACAATGAGGCTGGGTATGAGGCCATGATTACAGGTTTAGAACTGGCTAAAAGCATGGCGACCGAAGTGGTCGAAGCTAAGTGTTATTCCCTCTTCGTGGTGAACCAAGTCAATGGAACGTTCAAAGTAAAAAAGGAACGATGCGAAGATACTTGGGATCGTCGGTTGACGACGATGAATTCAACTTAGGAATGATCGTATAACTCATGAAATTGGTAGTGGAGGAAGGCCATGCCGAGATAAACTCGAAAAGCTTAACCTGGGACAGGAGAAATAAATACATAGATTATCTGAAGACCGAAAAACTTCCCTCGGATCCTAAAGAATCGAGAGCTCTCCGTACGAAGGCGGCTTCAACTTGTCCGAAGACGGTACCCTATTTTGAAGAGCATTCGATGGCCCACTCGCCATATTTCTAGGACCGATCGACACTGATTATATTTTGAGGGAACTCCACGAGGCACCTACGGGAACCATTTGGGCGCCGAGTCATTTGTTCGGAAGATAATTAGAGGCGACTACTACTGGATCAACATGGAGAAAGACGCAAATGAGTTCGTGCAAATATGCGACGAATGTTAGAGGCATAATCCGATGATCCATTAGCCCGGGGAACCACTGCATTTGATATTGTCACCCTGGCTGTTCATGAAATGGGAAATAGACATAGTTGGTCCCTTGCGTTGGGAGCCCGGTAAGGCTCAATTTATCTTATTTATGACTGATTATTTTTCTAAGTGGTTGGATGCCCAGATTTTGAGAAAGTCAAGGAGAAGAAGGTTATTGATTTCATATGGGACCACATAATATGTCGATTCAAAATGCCGGCCGAGATCGTGTGCGACAATGGGAAGCAGTTCATAGGCAGCAAAGTGAGCAATTTTTTCGAGGACCATAAGATCAAAAGGATCCTATCAATGCCCTATTACCCAAGTGATAACGGGCAAGCAGAGTCCACAAATAAAACCATACTCCAAAACCTCAAAAAAAGGTTGATCTATGCCAAAGGGAAACAGAAGGAAATATTGCTGAAGTCCTATGGGCATATTGTACGACTTCAAAATCCAGTACGGGGCCACCCCGTTCTCGTTGGTCTACAGTTCCGAAGATCTTATTCCGGTAGAAGTAGGAGAACCGAGTCTCAGGTTTCGACATGTGAGCGAAGAGTCAAACAACGAGGCCATAAGTACGAACCTGGAACTGTAAGATGAAAGGCGCGAGACCTCCCTCGTCCGGTTGGCCGCCCAAAAGCACTGGATTGAAAGATATTACAATCGGAGAGATAACCTTCAACACTTATATGTCGGGGACTTAGTTCTAAGAAAGGTGACACTGAGCAACCGGAGCCTGAACGAAGGGAAAATGGGACCGAATTGGGAAGGCCCATATCGAATTATTGAGATAACCGGCAAAGGATCGTACAAACTCGAAACAGTGAACGGTGAGCGGCTACCGAACAACTGGAACATAACCCACTTAAACTTATACTACTGCTAAGGTACGACCCCATTCATTACCTTTATTTGAATATATTACGGAATGGACTAACACTTGGAGGTAACAACCAAGGAAGGATGCAACTATTAGGCCTGAAAGCACGCGTTGCACTATTTTTCCCTTGAACTGGTTTTCGTTCCAAATGGGTTTTTTGGAAAGGTTTTTAACGAGGCAACAATGGATCGTATTAAATTAGAATTAAAGACCGACTATTAACCAAATCAAGGTTCACATCAACAGTATCCGATCTCTCTCTAAGATCGGCCTCTAATACTGGGGGACATCACCCTCGGGTAATGATTTTAGTAAGGAAGGAAACTTCATGTTCAAAAAAGTTTGGGCTTGGTGGATAGGATTTGTTATAAGGGCCAAACAGTTAAATGAACCGTGCCCACGTAGACCGCTTAATCCATAACATGAAACTTGTACACATTTGCAATCTTGTATGTTGCACAAAAATAAAAGAAAGTTTCTACCTTATAGATACATATTTTGTCTCCTAAAAAACTAATATATTTAGTATCTTAGGGTTATCGAGCCCAAGGGCCACCTTTGTCCGAATCTAAAAGATCACCCCCGCTCGGGCACTATCATCATGGGCAAGCCACGACAGCTCGGGCTACGAAGCCCCGGGGCACAAAACCTATTAGTCAGTTCCCAAACTTCAAAGGCTTTGACCATCCCTATTTGGGGACTATTGTATAGGGCAATCCCGAACTTAAAAGGCTAGGACCGTCATAGAATGGCTTGGAGACTTCCGAGATCCGTAATAAAAATATAAGGCCTTCAAAATTTCTAGACCGATTCGAAGGCTACCCTCGGTAAAATTATAAAAAATTCTAAGTAAATACTTCGGGAAAAGCTTCCGGTAATACCAAGTCCCCACGAGTCTTAAGCAAAACAATCTCGAGGACAAACATTGTTCGAACCTCCAAATAAGACCTAATTATTACGTGCTAAGGCATTCGAAATCTTTGCAATCATAAAGGAAAAAAAGCAAAAAGAAACAAGCTTGAAATTTGTCGAAGGGAAGAAAAAGCCTTGTATATATATACATAAATCTTTACAAAGGCCAAACAGCCTTAATAAATGAGAAAGTACAAAAGCGAAGAAAAATCTACAAGATACCTAAGAAGCCTGATCTTCGCCGGAGCCCGCATCGTCAGCGGGGCCATCGAGGTCTTCCCCATCCTCGGATTCGCCCCAACCATCAGAATCTTCCTTATCCTCGGGGTACACCAACTTCTTAGCCTCGGCCTCTTAATATTTTCAAGCTAGGTCGATAAATCGAATCCCCGGGCATGAACCTTCTCGAGAGCCACCCTTCGGGGCTGCCACTTCACATATTTGACAATGGCGTTTAGGCATTCCTGAGCTGCCTCAGCATCGGCTTTGAACTGGGCCACCATCTCTTTAGCGTCTCCCTTGGTTATTTTCGAGACTGACGTGGCTGCTTCAAGCTTCTTGGCAAGGGTATCTCGTACGGAAACGGACGATCCCAGTTGAGACTGGAGGTCTTCGATTTTTTGATACCGGGTCTCAACTTGCTCCTTCATCTTTCGAAGTTGGGCCTCCACCGAGGACAACTGCTCCCGTGAAGTCTACTTTTCTGAAGCCAATCTATTAATCTTTACCTTCAACTCCTCGGCCATGGCCTTGACTTCGTCCATCTCAGCCCAGAGCTGGTCGACCCGATCAATCTTCTGCTGGACCTGTAGATTCTGAACGTCAGATACCGTGTCTATCTCATCATCACTAACTTCAAAGATTTTTACCTGTTCCAACAGGTCAGCGTGTTCTTTCTGAGCCGCGTCCAACTCGGCTCGGAGGATCTTATACATGCCTCTCTTCTCAGCAAACTCTTTAACTTCGACCTCCAGTTTGCTCAACTCATCCCGGTACCGAAGGAAGATTTCGTGGTGGAGAACCAAGGCCTACAAATACGAGAAGAGATATTACAATTATAAAGAATTAATTTGAATATTAAAAGAGATATTAGAATTATCGAGAATTATCAAGAATTACCCGGTTCAGCGCATGTTGTGCTTCGTTGAACATGCATGACGCGTCTACCTCATTCCTTTTTGGCCTGGTCTTCTTCGGTTACCATACACCGAAGGTAACTAGCTATCCCTAAGAGGGCGGAAAAGATCTGGGCATCCTCCGGAACGGTGATAACGACAGTCCGCTTCCGACCAGAATCTGTGCTCGGAGCGGGGAACCAATTGGACAACCTCGGGCTCAATCTCGATCCGCCAGCCTCCGAGGGTGGACCTTTCCTCGGCACCTTTAAGTCACCCAATCCAGTGAAATCCTCTGAGGCGGATGAGTCTACAACGTCAAAAATCCTCGGAGGGGATCATCCGCCCCATGGACACCTTAATGGGATCGCTCCTTCATCGTTCGGGCTTCATCGAACATTGATTCTGTGAATGAAGGCGACCCCGAAATATTTATAACGCGGGGTGGGGCAGGACCGGCGTATCGCGAGTCCTCAGCCCTTACTTTGACATCAACCTCGCGAACCTAAAGGGGATTCACTTCCGTTGTTTCCCCCTCGGTTGCCACCCGTTCCTCGGGGACAAATAGCTTATGGTCCACGAAGATTTCATCCTCCTCGGGCTCGTTTCTGAGCTGGAGGTTTCCTTTGTCTTACGAACCAACCTCCTTCTCGTTTTCTTTTTCTCCAAGCTCGGTAAACTCGGGCCCCATTTTCTTTTCTTCTCCCCTGCTATGGCTCCGGGCTGTCCCCAAGTAGAAGAATCGACAGGTAAGTTCTCATCCCCAACCGAGGGCCTAAGCTAGACTGTCTTAGGCAAACCTGCAAAATAGAAGTAAACAAAAATTTATAAGAACGTAGTGCTAATAGAAGAAGCCTAACACAACTTACTCGGGAAAGGAATCTTACCATGGGAACGGGCCTCCCAATGGCCCTTTGAGAGTTTGCGCCATGAGCGCTCGGAGTAGGGCATTTGTGAGACAATACCTTCGACTCACTCTTTGAGTTGAGGGATATCATTTGGAACTCAAGCGACAACTGCACCACCACGAATACCAATGAGAAAAATAGAGATGAACACAAAATCAACGTTCGAGGGAAAGTTTTACTTACATGATGCATTCCACTTCTCGGGGAATGATCTAAATTTGACCGGGATCAAATCTGAGGTCCTTACCCGGACAAAACGACCCTGCCAGCCTCGATCCTGGTCCTCGTTGATGCTCGAAAGATTTAGGGGGATGTATAAACGGTGCAGAATTGATGGTGAAGGTGCACAAATAGATTTTATTCAAAAAAATCGGAGGAGGATCACGATCCTGCAGAGTGAAGGGTAACTTGGCTGAGGCATACGTTATACCTCCTACAAAAGTCAAAGATGACCGAGTCTACCGTGCCCAATGTAAAGGGATAAGTGTAAACACTCATATATCCCTCGACATGGGTGGTAATGGCCTCTTCGGAGTCGGGGACCACGATGTCTTTGTTGGTCTAGTTGCATTCTTTTCGGACCGTAGGGAGGTCCTCTTCGGTGATTGAGCAAATGAATCTCGAGGCATCCTCATGCCGACCTTGTACCGAAGAAGGCTTCTATACCTTGAAGTCGTCAGTGACCGAACAACCCCCGGGAATGAACATTTTCAAGGGAGGTATAGGAGCTGGTTCATCGGTAACCGTGTTAGCAGCAGATATTCCGAGGTCGACCACATCCGAAGTGGTTTTGTTAGTTCCGACAGTCATTTGGAAGGTAGAAATGACCTTTTGGGGAACATATTTCGAGGTTTTTGCCATTGTTATAGGGGAAATCTTGAAGGAGATAGAAAAATGTTGAAAGCTGGAAGCTCGGATGTGTTGGCTTGAGTGGATGATGAGTAAAAATTTCAAAGGAATCTCAAATAACGGAGGTAAAAATGCTAGAATGTGAAAGAGTACTGAAATCCTAAGTGTACGAGGGAAGACGGTTTGATGTAAAGTAAAAAATGAACAAAAGAGGGGTTATTTATAGTGGTTTTGCGATGTTCCGCCTCCAGGGACAACCAACCGACGGCTGACGTGCATTTAATGCCTTTATGACATGACTGACGAGGCGTTTTCGGGCTTTTTGTCGTTTATGTCACGGCGTATTAAAGAAGGAATCGGGATGCTCATGTCGTTTCTGTATACGGGTAAAAATCGAGCTCATGATATACTCCGGCCTCCAATAGGGTAAAACGAGATCGAGATATGATTACGAAGGATCAGAATCGAAGCAAAGGTCTCATCGAGTTAGATTCCGGGGGCGCGTTATCTGCCCTCGATAATATCGGGTTCATGATTCGAGATCGATCCAAATCCTGAAAGACTTCGGAGAATATTGTCGGGCAATGAAGCACGGCTAATAGAAGGTTGTAATATCCACGACCGGCAGGATATCACGACGTGGATCTCGACACGTATCGATGTAGAACCGACATTCGGTTAAACAAAAGATTTTTTTACCTTTTATAGAGTTGTAGTTAGAGTAGGATTTCCCTACTATATAAAAGGAGTCTGATAATTCATTAAACACATGTTAACACGCGTTCCAAAGAAATATACTATTATTTTCACTGTTATTATAAGTAATATACTACTATGTTCACTATTATTATAAACTTTTTCTCTCGTTTATCAAAATTGTCCTTGGTGAGCCCGGATCAAAATTGTCTCTGCGATCTTCCACTAACTAATATCCAAGTGACCCCACCATCATGACAGACTTGGACTATAAGTCTATAACCAATACGATTGACTTCTCACTTTCCATAAAATTTCATCCGCTTCATGCAATTTTAATTTTCTTTCTCGGTTGGATGGTTGTTAGGGTAGTATCCCTCCACTGTTTGATGATAATAAATTCACACTTAAGAGTTGTTAAAAGGGCCAAACCAATGAACTTTTTTTGCTTATTAAGAGATAAAATAAAGAAAACACTGGAAGCGGAACCTGGATTTAAAATTTATGGAGCTTTTGTATCCGTACTTATTTTTTGTGTCACGTTTTAACTTATATCCTCTTTGTAAAAAAAATTACAAGTGTATCCGCTTTTGCGCATAACTTCAGCATACAGGGCTGAAGTAGCAAAGGCAATCACGCAAAACTTCAGCATTCTAGTAGACGGGCCTGAAGTAGCTTGCGAACGTTTGTGTCTTTGTAACTGGGGAACTAATTTCAGCTCTAGAGCTGAAGTTTTTGTCTTTGTAACTGGGGAACTTCAACTCTAGTAAATGGAGAACTTTAGCTCTAGAGCTGAAATTTTTGTCTTTGTAACTGGGGAACTACAACTCTAGAGCTGAGGTTTTGTCTTTGTAACTGGGTAACTTCAGCCCCGTATGCTGAAGTTTTTGTCTTTATAACTGGCGAACTTCAGCTTAACTGTTGAACTTCAGCTCAGTGAGGGAAAAGGAGCTGAAGTTATTTAAAAAGTGGGTACAAGTTAAAAGTTTTTTACAAAGCGGGTATAGGTTAAATGGGGGCAACCAAATAGAGTGCCCCGCGTAATTTTTACGAAACTTATGAGTTCCAGAATCTAATTTGTTTAAGTTATTGTATTCTAAATAATAAATTATACATATTCGACAAATTTTTTAAGACAAATATATGGTAAAATCAAAAGCTACTAGCATATGCTATTTTTACCTGGAAAAAAGACACTTATGGTTAGGGGTGACAATTTGAGCCTAAACCCATCTAACCCGCCAGAGATTAATGGGTTGGCCTAAACACATTTTAGCTCATGGGTTAATTTGGGTTGAGCTCAAGTTAACCCACTTTTTTTATGACCCATTCTAACCCATTTAGCACCCAAATACAACCCATGAAACTCACCCAAAATAAAAGAATTTCAAAAGAACTTATCTAGAAAGTTACTTAGTTGTCCCATTTTACATTTTTTTTATATTTTCAATTTTTTTTTCTGCACCACCCAATCACCCACCATACCCCCTTACCCCTAACCCCCCCACCCTAACTCCCCACCCCCACGCAAACCCCCCAAAACAATTTTAATTTACTTTGTTTTGTATTTTTAATTTTCTATTTTTTTTTGTTTTCTTGCACCCCATACCCCAACCC
>ML407412.1:0-28513 GCA_005239525.1 Nicotiana knightiana | reverse complement strand
CACCCTACCCACCACCACCACCACTCGCAAAATATTTTTCAACTTATACATTTTGAGGTAAAAGATTTTTTAATGCAAGATGAACATGATTTAAAAACATGGGTCAAGTTGAGTGGGTTGGGTTATGACCTATTATTTAGCCCATCTTGACTCAACCCATCTTAGCCCGAGTACACTTTGAGTTGGATTGGACAATGACCCATTATTGACCTAACCCATCTTGACCCGTCAAATTTAAACCAACCCGCCCATTTAGCACCCCTACTTATGGTTGTTGACCCGGTTTGTTTCATATTTTAAGAGTACTTTATTTCGTTGTTATAGTGTGAAATCGAACACTTTACAAATTAGAAAAATATAATACGATTGTAGCGAATAATTTAAGTATTCCGATTTATGTAGTAGAGTATTTTTTAAGAGAGCGGTGTACGTCAAAATATATTTAAAGTCAACAGTCACAAGTCAAGTCTCAAAGTCTAGGTAATTTCGATCCAATTCTTACATAGTTTCGTTTCTCATGTAACAAACATGAAACGAGAAAAATGTCTTTTCCCTCTATTACACATTTATGGAAAAACGAAGAAACTTTGCAACTCTTCAGTCGTTTTTTCCGTTTGGTTCATTAGAAATTTTCATACATAAAACTATAAACCAGAGACAGAGCCAGCGTGTTGGCTACGAGTTCGAGTTAATGTGTATAAATTATTAATTTAAAAAAACTAGAATCTCAAATCTATGAACTTCACTGCACTGAATTATTTCCAATTAGTGGATTGTGGAGAACCTTCTTTTTTAAATATAAAAATTATTTCTTTTCTTTTTTTGTGGGGTACCTTATTATTTTATTCAAAGTAGTTAGAAGTAGTAGTTTCACACCCAGCTAAAGGTACTGAAGAACTTAAAAATACTTTCCTGGAAGACCAAAGGCAACTGAAACAAAGTTTCGAGGAAAAATATTGCTAGAACTTTTCTTTCAGAAAATGACAATCACAGATTTTAAAGTAAAGAAAATTAATTGAAAAATACAAACTTAAAAAAATTGTAGTACTATTCAAGTTTCTCTCCAACACTATAAATACAGTTTAATTGTGGAAACTATACTCCACCATTAAATCAACTAACAAACACATTCAGTCCTCTTACAAATCACTGAGTCACCACCAAAAGTACCAACAATTCAATGGAAGGTACAAACTTGACTGCGTATGCAGTAGTATTTCTTGGTACTCTGTTTCTTTTGCTCCTTTCCAAATTTCTTCGCCAAAGAAAACTCAACTTACCTCCAGGCCCAAAACCATGGCCGATCATCGGAAACTTAAACCTTATCAGCAATCTTCCTCATCGCTCAATCCACGAACTTTCACTCAAGTACGGGTCAATTATGCAACTCCAATTCGGGTCTTTCCCCGTTGTGGTTGGCTCTTCCGTCGAAATGGCTAAAATTTTCCTCAAATCTATGGATATTAACTTTGTAGGCAGGCCTAAAACGGCCGCCGGAAAGTACACAACTTACAATTACTCAGATATTACATGGTCTCCGTATGGACCATATTGGCGTCAGGCACGTAGAATGTGCCTGATGGAATTATTCAGCCCGAAACGTCTCGATTCATACGAGTATATTCGGGCTGAGGAGTTGCATTCTCTGCTCAATAATTTGAACAATATATCAGGGAAACCAATTGTGCTGAAAGATTATTTGACGACGTTGAGTTTAAATGTTATTAGCAGGATGGTACTAGGGAAGAGGTATTTGGACGAATCGGAGAACTCGATCGTGAGTCCTGAGGAATTTAAGAAAATGTTGGACGAGTTGTTTTTGCTAAATGGTGTACTTAATATTGGAGATTCAATTCCCTGGATTGATTTCATGGATTTACAAGGTTATGTTAAGAGGATGAAAGCTGTGAGCAAGAAATTCGACAAGTTTTTAGAGCATGTTATTGATGAGCATAACGTTAGGAGAAATGGAATGGAGAATTACATTGCTAAGGACATGGTTGATATCTTGTTGCAGCTTGCTGATGATCCGACGTTGGAAGTTAAGCTGGAGAGACATGGAGTCAAAGCATTCACTCAGGTATTGTACTAAACAAAACATATCATTATCTCTTTAAGTTAAAACTATAGAAAATAATAGGAGTAATACTTAGTAGTACCCCTTTGTCCATAAAAAAGTTTTCCTTTTGTTCGAGGTTTTTTTTTCTTCAAAAATGTCTGAAATTTTGCTAAGTTTTTGAAAAAAATTCGAAAATGAGTTTTAGTGAAGTGTATGTCCAAACGTAAATTTAAATTCCAAATATCATTTTTTAACTTAACTTCAAATAATATTTTTTTTTCAAATATTACAATTTTATGTCCAAACGCACTATATCCCTGTTGCTCTGCTCCACTCGGGTCGACAGTACTTATGACTTCCTCCACCCAATTGAAATTAATGCACATTGACAAGATATTGTGGAGCCCGAAATTTTGGTGGGCGTTTGGACATAAGAATTGTAAGATTTCGGAAAAAAGTAAAAAGAATTTCAAGTGAAATAGTATTTGAAGACTTGAGTTGTGTTTGGACATAAATATAATTTTGGGCTCTTAGTTGGCTATGTATGGCTGTGTCATATTGAAAATACAAGAAAAAGAATATACTCTAATAATTGACCTGTTGATAATGCTACTGAAATGATATCTGGCCCACTTTTCTATCGAAGTACAACGGACAATGAAGTGAATCAAAGTGTAAATAAATTACAAGAAAAGAATTAGAAAATAGAAAGTCAAGTTGGTCAGGATATTTGTATTTGTTTTCGATGCTTTGTTGTAGTTGACGACAAGAGTAAAATGTGTAATTGCACAAACAGGATATGCTTGCTGGTGGAACCGAGAGTTCAGCGGTGACAGTGGAGTGGGCAATTTCAGAGCTGTTAAAAAAGCCAGAGATTTTCAAAAAGGCTACAGAAGAATTGGATCGAGTAATTGGTCAGAATAGATGGGTACAAGAAAAAGACATTCCAAATCTTCCTTACATAGAGGCAATAGTCAAAGAGACTATGCGACTGCACCCCGTGGCACCAATGCTTGTGCCACGTGAGTGTCGAGAAGATTGTAAGGTAGCAGGCTACGACGTACAGAAAGGAACCAGGGTCCTCGTGAGCGTATGGACTATAGGAAGAGACCCTACATTGTGGGACGAGCCTGAGGCGTTCAAGCCGGAGAGGTTCCACGAAAAGTCCATAGATGTTAAAGGACATGATTTTGAGCTTTTGCCATTTGGAGCGGGGAGAAGGATGTGCCCGGGTTATAACTTGGGGCTTAAGGTGATTCAAGCTAGCTTAGCTAATCTTATACACGGATTTAACTGGTCATTGCCTGATAATATGACTCCTGACGACCTCAACATGGATGAGATTTTTGGGCTCTCCACACCTAAAAAGTTTCCACTTGCTGCTGTGATTGAGCCAAGACTTTCACCAAAACTTTACTCTGTTTGATTCAGCACTTCTGTGGTTCCATCAAAGATAGACTCTTTGTTTTGTTTAAACTCGTGCTTTAAATCTTTTGTAATGGTATCATCTACTTATCCAACTTAAATCTTGTATCTTTTATTTTGCTTGAAAGTGGTTTTAGTAGTGAACACAAAAGTATGTATGTGCAAATAATTTTTCAGAAATAATAATATCAGAGCGTTGTGTTTGTTCTGATCATGCTATAGAGTGTAGATAACCTTTTGCCCAAGGATAACCTCCTCTCACACTAGCAAACTAAATGCCACATGTCTTCTTTTTATTGGTTGCTTAATCACTTGTGTAAATTACATACTCCCTATAAATACAGCTCATCGTGGAGCCAACAACTTACTTCTGAAGAATGAGAGCAATGTTGAATGTCAAGCTTTAAATTGTGTTTTTTTTTTGTCTTAAATTAAATGAATTTTGTAGTCTGGCACTATATATATACCTGGGAGAGCTTGTATTATAAACACTTATCTGGTGATAAAATAGCCTATAGTCTATCTTGTTGTATATGGAATGACATAGCAGAATAAAACGAAAACCTATCAACTCTGCAAATTTAGTATTTTGCAAAACTGTGACTAACCTGTCCATTAAACATGGCTTAGAGACAATAATATTCTTCCATCTAATAACCGTTTCAATATCAAAAATATGTTGGACTAACTTATTGTTAGTTTCTCTTCTGGATCTTTGCCAGATGATCAATGTGACTTTTTAACTTGCGTAAATTTTCTTTTGAAAAGACTACCACATCGTCCCCGTAAGGCTCACATATGTTAGGTAGGAGGTCATTGATAATTTATGTCATCACATCGCCTCTTCTGGTGGGGAATATCAAGAAACATAATAATAATCAGTAGGATATAATTACTAGCTAAAGTTCTTTAATTACATTCCAGTCTTAATTCTTTCTCTTCCGGGTTCCTTGGAAGAAGTTCAAATCTGTTTCCGTTTAGTTTTAGCTTGTTGGTTTAGGGATTAAAAAATGCACACTTCGGTTAATTGAAGGTTTGATGTGCTAAGTCGAATAACACAAGGATCAAAAATTGAATAAAGCAATAATTCAAGGACTAAATTCACTATTTTTCCTTCAACTTTTGTCATAATACAAATGGGTTTGTTGGGGATTGGGAAGTCTGTGAAGTGGATTGGGGTGTGTGAGGATTGATAATTGCTTTAAGTTTGATAAGAGGACAAAAAAGAAATGGGTTAGGTGGCTAAGAAGTAAAGAATTGAGGTAAAATTGAAAAAACAGAGCACAGACCAGCATCTCTGAGCAATTTTCTCATTTTTTAATGTCTTAGGGATCTTGGATCGGAAATACTGATTCCTCTTGTTCTTGTCCTCTTTTGGGCCTTTGTCTCAATCTCTCATTAAAGTATTGTGTTGAGCCTGTACGTATACTTGAGTTTTTAACTATTATTCTTAATAGCTTGACATCATGTTTAGGGCAAATGAGGAATGCTAACTACTCTCATTAAGATTTTTTATTTAGAAATCGGTTCTCTAGCATTAATATAGCAAAAAATCACAGATCACAAAGCAAGGAGAAACAATACAAAATGATCTATATAACTAATGAGCCAGCTGTTATTCGTGCTAGGAGCAATATTATTCAAGCTTCTTTCCAACATTAATATATATTTAGCTCATCTGAGGAGCCATTAACCCAACCATTGGTTCACTATCTGTAATTCCAAATGGAAACTCCTACCTGGACTGCATATGCAGCTGCATGTCTAGCTACACTGTCTCTTTTTCTCCTTTCCAAATTTCTCCGCCAAAGGAAACTCAACTTACCACCCGGCCCAAAACCATGGCCAATCGTCGGAAACTTTAACCTCATCGGCCCCCTCGCTCACCGCTCTGTCCACGAACTCTCCCTCAAGTATGGACCCATTATGCAACTCCGCTTCGGGTCTTTTCCTCTGGTGGTGGGCTCCTCTGTCGAAATGGCTAAGGTTTTCCTCAAATCAATGGATATCAACTTTGTAGACAGGCCTAAAATGGCTGCTGGTAAGTACACCACCTACAACTATTCGAATATCACTTGGTCCGCTTACGGACCCTACTGGCGCCAGGCACGTAAGATGTGCCTTATGGAACTGTTCACCGCAAAACGGCTTGAGTCACTCGAGTATATTAGGACAGAGGAGTTACAATCTCTCCTCCATGATTTGTATAACTTAACGGGAAAACCAATTCTGCTGAAAGATTATTTGATGACGCTGAGTTTAAATGTTATTAGCAGGATGGTGCTGGGAAAGAGGTATTTGGACGAGTCCAAGAACTCGATCGTGACTCCCGAGGAATTTAAGAAGATGTTAGATGAGCTTTTCTTGCTAAATGGTGTACTTAATATTGGAGATTATATCCCCTGGATTGATTTCATGGACTTGCAAGGTTATGTTAAGAGGATGAAGGTATTAAGCAACAAGTTCGACAGGTTCTTGGAGCATGTTCTCGACGAGCATAACGCTAGGAGAAACGCTGAGAAGAATTACGTTGCCAAAGACATGGTGGATGTTTTACTACAGTTTGCTGATGATCCCACTCTGGAGGTTAAACTAGAGAGACATGGAGTCAAGGCTTTCACCCAGGTATATATCGCTTTAATTCAATTTAAGACAAAAGAAAAATAATAGCACACAAAAATTAGACGAGCTAGTTTGACTCGACACGGAGTTTAAGAACAAAGAACAAGACTTTTGAAATTTGTGGTCTTAAAAGCTTAAGGGGTAAAAGCTTTGTGAGACCATGACATTTGTATAGTTATAAGGGTAAAATGGGTAAAATAAAGAGTTTAAAGTTGAATTATTTCCAATTGTAAAAATATTTCATTCTTTATGGAAAAAACTAATAAGAAAAGTATGTCATTTAAAACCAAGTACTAGATCCTTATTGCTTCTACCACTTGGGTGCCACCACTGATGATTTCCTCACTAGGACTAAAGGAAAATTTGCTAAGAAAAGTTTGGAACTTTATGGTTGACCTAGATTTAGTTGGGTTAGTTTCTAAATATATTGTCTTGCTATGATTTTCTATCACCGTTTCTTCCATCTTTTTTAGTCGAGGTTATATCGGAAACAGTCTCTCAGTCCTTACAGGATAGGGGTAAAGCTGCGTACAACCTGCCCTCCCCAAACCCCACTTATGAGATTACACTGGGTTATTGTTGTTGTTGATAATAAGAGTAAAATATGTATTGCACGATCAGGACTTGCTGGCTGGTGGAACTGAGAGTTCAGCAGTGATCGTGGAATGGGCAATCTCAGAGCTGCTAAAGAAGCCGGAGATTGTCAACAAGGCAACAGAGGAATTGGATCGAGTGATTGGGCAGAACAGATGGGTACAAGAAAAGGACATCCCAAATCTTCCATACATAGAGGCAATTGTTAAAGAGACTATGCGACTTCACCCCGTGGCACCAATGCTAACTCCACGGCTCTGTGGAGAAGACTGTAAAGTAGCCGGCTACGACATTCTGAAAGGAACCAGGGTCCTAGTAAGTGTATGGACTATCGCAAGAGACCCTACTTTGTGGGACGAGCCTGAGGCATTCAAACCTGAGAGGTTTCTCGGAAATTCCATAGATGTCAAGGGACATAATTTTGAGCTACTGCCATTTGGAGCTGGGAGAAGGATGTGTCCGGGATACAACTTAGGGCTTAAGGTGATTCAAGCTAGCTTAGCTAATCTTCTACACGGATTTAAATGGTCATTGCCCGATAATATGACCCCTGAGGACCTCAACATGGAGGAAATCTTTGGCCTCTCCATACCAAAAAAGATTCCACTTGCTGCTGTGGTTGAGCCAAGACTTGCACCAAATCTTTACTCTGCTTGATTTAGCACCAACTGTGGTTCCTTCAAGAAATGTTTTTTCTGTTTGAAATGGTAGGACATATCGCCATATCTGCTAAGGTTGCTCTAATGCTCTACCTATTTTGTAATGAAATCGTCTGGTTATCCAACTCAAATCTTGTATTTTAGATTGAAGCAATTGGCAAAATTCAAAAGCCATGTTTAAATTGGATCTATAGAACTGCTACTCTAAGCATATATAGAGTCTAATATTGGATACTTAGGATGAAGCAAATAAATGATGGAAAGAGATAAGGAACTATATATCTGTTGTTTAAACTTGTACCTATTTAATGAATTTTTTAACACAAATACATTATTTTTGAACCGAAGCGAAGCCATAGCCTACAGTACTCTAGCTCCACCCATCATATATTTTATTTCATAGGAACCACACTGCTTCAGGCCAGTATCAACAGGTTCAGCAATAAAAATGTAAACAAACGGCAGAAGATTAACAATGAAAAGAACAAGCATAATAGCTTGAAGAAAAAATAGTAAAAGGAAAATGCAAGGAGCATGCCTGACAATATCAATACAAAGGAAACACTTTTTCTGCAGCGTATGGCACAAGATTATCTAGAGGAACTAAGTACAATGTTCATTGACCAAAATAATTAGTCGGAAATAACAAGGATAAGTAAGGTTGTTCACTAAAAACTCATCAATTCTCTCTGTCAAACTTACTGGGGTTTCAAAAATTCTCAAGCAAGTTATAGTCTACGTATAACAAAATTAAAAAGAAACAAAAAGTAATTCACACAATTACCTGGAAATCTCCAACTCTCCGTCCCGCTTCTTTAATTCGGCTGCTTTCTTTCATATATCCAAATGAGCACAGTCTAAACTCTAATGTCCATGCTATTTTATCAGCACGTTGTTCCTCTGATGAAGACAGAAAACTGGTTATCCTATATTTTGCTTTAGGTATTTTACAATATATTTTTAAAAAAAATTACATCAACTTTTAGAGTTAGTTAAACTATTTTAAATAATTTTATATTTTGCTATAGGTGTTCCCTAACGTTTATTCAAGAAAAACGATTTAACTAAATTAAGTTACGTTCGTCTTTACTACTAAATCAAACAGAACAATTTAGACATTGAAAGGAAAAAGCAGAATAATCCAGCACAAAAGACCAAAACAAGTTACCGTGGTTAATCCATTTAAATAGATCTTTTGATAATTTTCACCTTTAAGATTTTGTTATAGACCTCAAGTTTTCCCGGTTTAGTAAAACGACCAAATCAAGCTACTATGTTCCTTTGCTTTACTAGGTTAACTAGATGATGTACCCGTGCCCGTACGATGCACGGGCCCAATTGTTGTTTTTCTTCTTTTTTTCTTTTTCTTGTTTTCTTTATTTTAATATTTCTTGATCTATTACTAATTATACACTTTATACGCATTTAGGGAAAGAAAAAAAAGAATAAGTTTTTTGTGTAATAACGTATAGAACTACGATTACCTGTATTGTTATTTATCTTTTGCATTATGTGTATTTTAATTTTTCTGAAATCATATTCTATACCAATCACTTTGTAATACTTGTCGAAGTTTGATACTCTATTATACAATAATTAATATTAATACATGTACAATTTAAATTATTTCTATATAGGGTCTACACAATTTTATTTTAAGAAAATTTTGCACGACCAAACTTAAAATTAATTACTATATAATAACGATTAAAAAGTCAGTTGGACAATAAGTCTTGATGTATTTTTCTCATTGTTTAAATTGAATGATATATGATTTTATTATTTTAGTATTTTCAGTTATGTTAATGTATTACCCTTTGTTTTTATACTAATCAAAATTTGAATAATAAAATTATTCCCAAGTAGTTGATGAATATGCATCTTTTTGGTTCTTTGAAATAATAATTGTGATTTTTAATTATTAAGAATTTTAACAAGAAAATTTGTATTTTGTTCTAGTTTGATGACATAATATTAAAAATAAATTAATCTCATGATCACTCTAAATACTAATCAAATTAACCTTAAATTTGAAATATTACAGTGTTTTCTAGTTTCATTTGATAAGACTGAGATACTATTTAGGGTATAATACAATTTTCATCACAATAGTTATTTGTTGAGATTTTTTAAAAGTAATTAATTGTATATTTATGTATTTTGAAATTTATATAATGTTGAATTCTTATTGAATAGAGGAAGTACCCAACTAACTTCGATCATAGAGGGAGAAGTATAATCCTGTGTAAGGATACTTCTCATATTTCCTAATATATAATAATTTTTAAAAGAAAACAATTCCACAAATTAATTGTCTTAATTTTTACTTCAGATATACTCAAATCATATTTTAGAGAGGGGATACTTATTATATAATTTGAAATTTTTTAATATTCTATAATTAAAAAAAAGGGGATTTGAAACTATATTTTATTCTTAAATATTTTTTTCCTTATTTTATAAAGTATTCCAATTAAAATTACAATTTAATGAGAATTTTGTATAAAATGATATCAATTGATAATAATATAAGAACATCTAAATGTAAATCTACATCAATTATCACTAAATGCTTTTTAATAAAATCTTCTTTACCTGAAATAGTTAATAATGAAATAATATTTCTTAAGGAGATAATAGAATTGTCATATATAAATGTATGTTATTATATTATTTTTAATCAGGTGAACATTTGAATTATAAAATTACCAAAAGATAATATTTCTAGTTAAAAGCACTTATTGAAAAAATAATAATAACCATCAAGTAATGCATTTAACGAAGATAGTGAATGTTGAATGGAAAGTGGGGTCCACCTAAAGAATTTAATAGTTTATGGCCACATTAATTTTGCTTTTTCAACCCATAACCAAACTTTTGAGCCTAGTATACAAATAAAAAGTGCACTAATATATTTAAAATGACCGTTATGCCATTGATCGACCTCCTCCTCTCTCTTCTATTTAATAGAATGCATTGTGGTTGGTCGCGACTCATAACCAATGTATTTGCTAGGCAGTTTGGTGGTGATCAGTGGCTGCAAATTCAGCCCGTCAAAATATAAGTGCCCACTGCCCAGACTTGCGCAGATGTAATTTGACGTATTACACCTACCACATCAGAAAATAAACAGATTACAAAATAAAATAGGAATAGGATTCTATTTGCAATGAAAGCATTCTATTTCCCATACCTTGCTGTCTATGAAGACTTACGAATACTCGCTCCTTCTCGTTTATGTTAACCTATTTTCTTTTTGATCCGTTCCAAAAAGAATAATCCTTTTCTAAATTTAGAAACAATTTAGCTTAAACTTCTAATTCTACCCTTAATGAAAAGCTTTTACGTCTTATTTTTTCTTAAATTCCGTGTCCAGTCAAACAGATTCGCGGAGGGAGTAATATTTACAGAAAAGAGCCCTGCAAAATCAAAAATAACAAATACTCCGTATTATAGTAAAGTGTTGTGCAGAACAAGAATCTGATTCTATATAATATGCTTGGCATGTACATTGGCACACATACCTGTTGACAAAATTTTTTAACCAGGACAACTGGTTATAGCAAGAAGCATATAGGCAACAATAAAGTGATTGATCTCATCCGTCACTGAAATGCTATCTAAACACCAAGCTTCCATTTTGTTGACGTCTCAAATTTTCAATAAGCGACTGGTAAAATGATTTTAGCGCTTTGATATCGTTACCCTGGCAATAAAAGCACAGAACAATAGAAAGAAAAGTCAGTAAAAGTGGATTATCCAATTATAATTCTTGCAGTTTGCATGTAGACAATCAATTAACAAACCCAAACAACTGATTGTATTTAACTCAACCATAGGATTACAAAGCAATGAAATAGTAAACTGTAATAAGGAAAACAGAGAAGAGAAGAGGTGAGGAGAGAATATAGAGAAATTAACAGATGAGGAAAGCAGAACTTATGCAACAAATTATATTCCCCTCTACAAGTCTGTTATTAGCTACTTATACTATCATGTATCCACATATGTCCCCAGCTCTCATGCTCTGCACCACGTTATTTTCCCACAACGAAATCAGTTAGCCTTTTAGACGGAATCTTCACGCGCTGACTCCTTCTCACGCCTTCAACCTCCTGCTGAGTCACTGTGTCCACGTTGGCTGGTGATGTGTCATCCATGACAGTCATATTGGTCACAACAATACCTTCCCCCTCTGAAAGAACCATGTCCTCATGGTGCAGAGATTTCTGCAGAACAGGATCAGACAGTCCGGTTAACTGCTCCAGATTGATCTGCTGATTTGGCTCACCCACACAGCGCTTGAGTAGTGAGACATGAAACACCGGATGAATGCGTGCATCATCAGGTAGTTCTAATTTGTAGGCAACCTCCCCAACACGATTCAGAATTTTGAAGGGTCCAAACTATCGCCTACCAAGCTTTGGGTGTTGTTGAAGGCGGACAGTGTGTTGTCGATATGGTTTAAGCTTCACGAACACCCAGTCATGGTTCAGATTATCTGCAGCCTTCTTCATACGAGCCTGAGCATGGTTCAGATTACCTTTAAGGAGAGAAAGAATTTTGATCTCGATCTACCATATATGCTTCAATTAAGTCACTCGGACTGCTGCCCAGAACACAGCGCGCAACAGAAGGTGGATCTCTTCCATACAATGCCTTAAAGGGTGTCATGCCCGCAGAGGACTGGTAGGACGTATTGTACAAGTATTCAGCCCATGGTAACATTGCCACCCATTTAGTGGGTGTGTATCAGCCACAAAGCACCGGAGATACTTTTCCACACATTTATTTAACTCTTCGGATTGGCCATCCGTCTGTGGATGATATGCTGTGCTCATGGTTAGAGTAGTGTCTTGTAGCCTGTTTAACTCTCGCCAAAAGATGTGCAAGAAACGATGGTCCCGATCAGACATAATAGACCTCGGTGGCCCATGAAGACGAATAATGCCCACCACAAATGCTTCAGCAACCGATTGAGCAGAGAAAGTAGAAGGTAAGGGCAATGAAGTGACCATACTTGGAAAGCCTATCACCACCGTCATGATTTTTGACTTTTCTTTTGAGCTACGCAAACAAGTGATGAAATCCATCGCGATATCTTCGAACACCAGTGAGGGAATGGGCAGAGGTTGGAGTAACCCTGATGGAAGATGATTAGAATCCTTCATTTGTTGGCATATCTGACAAGCGGACACAAAATTGTGCACATCTTTCTTCATTCCTTTCCAATAGAAATTGGAGGCCATCCGATGGTAAGTACGAGCAGCACCCGCATGACCACCAATTGAGGTATCATGAAACTCGCAGAGTAACTTGTGTCGTAGTGAGGAATCAGCATGAATAACTAATCATCCACGAAAGAATAGAAGGCCATTTTGGAATTGGAATCCCGAGTTAGAGGAATTTGGGTCTTGTAAGGACTGTTGTAGAGCTAATAACTCGAGATGAGTTTGATTCAAGTCCATGAGTTCACCCTCTAAATCATAACCTCTCACAGTGATGGTGAGGAAACTAGCATCACAAGTGCGGGAGAGGGCATCGGCAGCTTGGTTCAATTTTTCCGGTCTGTAAATAATTTGGAAATCAAATCCAACTAACTTACTGAGCCACTTTTGTTGTTCCAGGGTCTGAATAGTCTGGTTCGTCAAACTTCGGATGGACTACTGGTTAGTATAAATTGTGAATCTTCGTCCAAGCAAGTATTGACGCCATTTACTAACTGCCTAAGTGATGGCAAACATTTCCCGGTGGTTGGTGGATGCACCCTGCAACCTAATACTTAACCTCTGGCTGAAATATGCTATTGGGTGCCCCTTTTGTGACAGTACAGCCCCAATCCCCAAGCCGGAAGTATCAGTCTCAAGTTGAAATTCTTGAGTACAGTCTGGTAATGTCAACACCGGTGTAGAACCAAGCTTACTTTTGAGAGTCTCAAATGCTACTTGAGCCGCAGGTGACCAGTGAAAAGAATCCTTGCGTAGGAGATCAGTAAGAGGTCCAGCAATTGTAGCATAATGGTAGATGAAACGTCTATAGTACCCAGCTAGGCCCAGAAAACTACGAATTTCCTTCACATTCTTAGGCTCGGGCCATTGTTGAATCGCTGAAATTTTTGATGAGTCCACGCTCAAACCTTGTTCAGATATCACATGCCCTAAATAATCGACTGACATCTGGCCAAATTGACACTTTCTCCTCTTTGCCACGAGCTTGTGTAGCCGTAGCGAATTAAGCACCAACTGTAAATGCTTCAAATGATCTTCCCAACTAAAGCTATACACCAATATATCGTCGAAAAAAACAAGAACAAATTGACGCAGATATGGTTTGAAGACGTCATTCATGGTGGCTTGGAATGTGGATGGTGCGTTAGACAGGACAAACGGCATGACAAGGAACTCGTAGTGCCCTTCGTGCGTGCGAAAGGCATTTTTTGCTACATCCTCTGGTCTAACCCGAATGTGATGGTAGCCCGACAATAAATCCAGCTTGGAAAAATATTTCGCGCCATGAAGCTCATCAAAGAGTTCATCAATTGTTGGAATGGGAAATTTGTCTCGTACGGTTACTGCATTGAGGGCCCTATAGTCCACACAAAATCTCCATGCTCCATCTTTTTTACGGACTAATAACACTGGTGAAGAGAATGGACTGGTGCTCGCTCGAATAACCCCCTCCTTTAACATTTCGGTGACCATCTGTTCCATGACTTGCTTATGGAAATATGGATTACGATAGGGTTTAACATTGACAGGCTATGCACTTGCAGCCAAGTGAATGGCATGGTCCTGTGGTCGAGAGGGAGGCAGCCCTTGTGGCTTTTGAAATACATCTGCAAACGATTCCAGTAGATTTATTAATGCCGGATAAAGCTGCTCCTCTATGTTATCTGTGGCAGGCACTATTTGAAGGCAGTAATAGGAAGAGACGGCGTCTGTAGCAGTATATCGTCGTAGACTATGTAGCTGTACTGGATGGGCACAAGAGGGTATCAATCCCTTCCAACTAATAGTGATTCCTTCATGAACAAATTCGAAAACGCGCTCAGCATAGTTAGTGACCACCCGACCCAATGTGGATAGCCAAGATGTGACTAGAACGACATCGGCACCATGTAACGCAAGCACATATAGGTCGAGGACGAGGTTACATCCTTGAGTAGTGAGTGGAACTTGCCGAACCACTCCGGCACACCTCAGTCGTTGACCACTACCCACCACTACTGCAAAACTCGGAATGACCTCTATTGACATCTGAAGGAAGTTTTCCACTCGGGTTTGGACGAAGTTATGGTCACTGCCCCCCATCCACCAGGAATTGGACAGGAGATCCGTTCACGTGACCCAAAAATCGGAGTGTGGATGATGAATTACCCCCAGCCAAGGCGTGATAGGATAGAGCTGAATGTTCCTACACCTCCAAAAATTACAGTTCTTCGGCCAATATGTCATCAGAGACGAAGGACTCCGGTAAGGTTGGTTCAATGTCGGACGCATCAGTGAGAAGTAATAATTGGGGAGGGGATTTACATTTGTGCCCGGGTGTGTACTTTTCCTCAAAATAATAACATAACCCACGTTCACGTCGGCTCTGAATTTCAGTGTGTGTGAGTCATTTCAAAGGAGGTCAGTTTATTGCGGAAATAGGAGATCTGGAAGGAGCAATAGCGGCAGAGGTATTTTGATATGAAGTTGTGTGGCTGGGTTTAGGGAGAAGGGGGTACCTTTGTTTGCAAATGCGAGTCGTATCAGCCCTTTTTCTACCTGGATCCTCCGCTCGTGTATGTGGGCTTGGGTTAGGGCTTCGTCAAATGTTTTGGGCGCATGACTTAGGACTGAATTTTTTATATCGTCCCTAAGCCCATAGATGAAAAGTTTCAGCATCAATCGATCGGAAATATCATCTGTCTCATTAGTTATGGCTTCAAACCTCCCCTGCAGTTCCGTCACGGTGGTAACTTGCCGGAGTTTAGCTAACCTCCCTTCCGGCAGCTCCAGCCCCTTCTGCTTAAAGAGAATTCGCACCTTATCTGTGAAGTGCGGCCAGTCAACTAACTGCTTGTTCCTAAACAACCATCGATACCACTCTAGAGCCTCGCCATCGAGATAGAACGATGCCACCGTAAGTTGCTGATCTTCTTCGATTTTATTAAAATCGAAGTAACGTTCCGCTTGGAATATCCAAGCTTCTGAGTTTTCACCACGAAATCGACCAAACTCCACCTTCCGACTATAAGTTTTCTCCTGCCTTGCGAGTTCCATTGTTGCTCCCCATCGGTTATTTCCCGTCGGAGCTGTGTTTGCGACCACTTCCATGAGAATATCTCGCATATCTGTGAGATCCTTGGCAAATGAATCCTTCACTTCCTGAACTGTGGTACGAATTGACTCGTCGATAAAGGCCTTGAGTCCCTTTTGGTCTTCCATTAAAGACCTCTGGATGAAAGCACCAATGAAGCAATCAATTAACAAACCCAAACAATTGATTGTGTTTAACTCAACCAAAGGATTACAAAGCAATGAAATAGTAAACTGTAATAAGGAAAACAAAGAAGAGAAGAGGTGAGGAGAGAATATAGAGAAATTAAAAGATGAGGAAAGCAGAACTTGAACATCAAATTATATTCCCCTCTACTAGTATGTTATTATCTACTTATACTATCATGTATCCACATATGTCCCCCAGCTCTCATGCTCTGCACCACGCTATTTTCCCGTAACTCCCACAACGAAATCAGTTAGCCTTTCAGACGGAATCTTCACGCGCTAACTCCTTGTCACGCCTTCAACTTCCTGCTGAGTCACTGTGTCCACGTTGGCTGGTGATGTGTCATCCATGTCAGTCATATTGGTCACAACACTTCAACAGAGATTTTATTGTGAAACTGGAGGAAGGAAACTGTATGTTTTCTACTTCCTCCAGTTCCTTAAACAATGTTTCTCGCAAAGACAGTCCTATGCAGGAAAAATCAATTCTAAAATTTAATTCAAAATGTCAAACAAAAAGTAGAATACCTACAATTTCTGACAATACTGCTCAGGCAAATCTTGGGGGCAATGAGCACTTGGGAAGCCTTTTGATAAAAAATGAACAAGAAAATCATTGCCAAATTTCTCATACATGACCTTCTGGGCCATTACAATCTCGCCAAAAAGAACAAGCTGCCATGGTAATCCAAAAGAAAAAGGAGATTAACTATGCAACCCAGGAAAATGGAAAATCAGACTCTTGCAATCATATAACTATAGCAAACAGCAAGTAGGATTTTGTAGTTTTACATTACGGCAATGCCAAAAGAGCAACTAAATCGCTACAGCAGGAAGAAACAGAAGGATACATTCAACTTTGGCAATGGATTGGAGCAGTGGACTTAGTGGACTTTGTAGACTCCTTACTTGACTAAAAATGTTGGTCCATGAGAACTTTTGTACACTTCTAGTACCAACTTAGTGTTGTTCTTGTCAATAACATTTTACTTTGCCTACCCAGTTTATTTGAATCAGGTGTGTCTGAGTTGCAGTCGTACGCATGTAAGAGGGCTAAGCATATTCTAAAGTAATATTCCTAGAGTCATTGTAGTGTACTATTTGAGCTAATTCACTCTAATCACCCCCACTCCTCACCCCCAAAGAAAAGGGAGAAAGAGAAGATTGTTTAAGGGTGAAATCATGACTAAGGGCAACAGACACAAATTGGTGGCTCAAACTAATAAGATGGAGAAAGATTGGTGATCAAGGAGAGGCAGAAATGAGAACTTTAAGTAAAACAAAGTTGGATTCTTTTTCTTTTGTGTCTTGTTAGTCATTTTCAAAATTAGTTTATATTAAATACTTTTACTTTAGAGGTTTTATATATTATTAAAAGTAAAATATGGTCATCTCCTAATGTTTTGATTGGTCCTTTGCTCGAAACAAACTAATGAGAAAAGTTTGTCCAGTTATCACCTTTAGGGGGGAGGGGGGTGACAAGTGAGGGGAAGCAACAATATTCACATTATATGCTTCTATGCATCCTGCCAAATATAATAGAACAAGATTTTTATTTTTTGTTTTGAAAGATAACAACCTTTTCTTCGGAAAATAATTTCATGCTTTGACATCATATCACCTCTCAGCATTCTATGGTGAGGTCCATAATTTGATAAACAAATCCCTCCATGATCCATAAGGACCATAACTTAGAAATTGTAGGCAATCAGCTATGCCACCAGCGCACCAACTTGCTTTTTTTTTTTTTGATAACCGAAAAATCCCTGAAGGCCAATGATACACGGTTCAAAACTTGGTGAAAAATGGGTCTGCCCCTCTACTACTACCAACTTGCCCTTTGTGCACATTATGAATTATAATTAATATACCACTAATTGTCTAATTTGTTTGATCATGTCACAAAAATCATGGATAAATAAAGCAAATTCGATGGTTCAAGCAAAATAATGAACAGGATGCCAGGCAGAACTAATAATTCCATGACGGGACAATAGAACAGTAGTAGAAGAGAAAGGGAAATGAGAGTCTAGCAAACAACTAATTCCCTAGAAAAATCCATTAAAAGAATTCTTCATAATGCACCTAAGAACAACAAAGGTTGTATAAATGGAGGAAGAGATGGTTAACTGTTTATGTTGATTCCCCACACAAAAAACATATTGAACATAAGATAAGACCTCATTTCATCAGATTGTCTTGTGTAAGGACAGCTTTCTTAGCCAATAGCCACACAAAGCGAGCAACTTTGTGAGGAATTTTTGTTTTCCAGATGTGTTTCCATGTCCAATCAGCTATCTTCTGGTTGGGATAATTCATCCTTTTGTAAGCTGCATTGACCTTGAATATACCCTCACTGCTTCCCTGCCACCATAGAACATCAGCACCTTCTTGTAAACCACTAAACTCTTCTAGTACCCTGAAGAAGTCCACTACTCTTTGTGCTTCCCAATCATTGATATGTCTTCTAAAACTGATGTTCCATCCTTGAGTTGTCCACATCTCTGCTATGGTCCTTTGCTGATGTAGAGCCAGATTGAAAACTTCTAGAAAGGCCACATCTAGTCTGCCAAGTCCATGCCTATTGTCCTTCCAAAAGCTAGTCTTATTTCCATCGAAAACTTTGAACTTGGAGTCCTCCTTCAATTCACTCCACAGTGATCTAATGGATCTCCATAGGCTAGCCCCATATGGTGTAGTGACCTCCTTAGTCATCCATTTGTCTTCCTGTCCATATTTTGCTTTGACTATATTTCTCCAAAGGAGTTTATCCTCCTTGTTGAGCCTCCACAACTATTTCATTCTTAGAGCTTTGCTCTAAAGCTTCAAGTTCCTGATCCCTAATCCTCTAAATTTCTTGCCAACAGTAAGGGCTTTCTATTTCACCAAGTGGTAACCCTTCCTTTCTTTATTCCCATTCCATAAAAAGTTCCTCTTGATGTTATCCAACCTACTGATGACCCCGGTTGGAATGGGGAACAAGGACATCATATATGTTGCAAGTGCATCAAGAACTGAGTTGATAAGAGTTACTCTGCCACCTAAGGATAGATAGTTTTCCACCTTGCCAGTTTCTGTTCACACCTCTATCACATTGTTCCAGATCCTAATTGACTTAGATTTAGCTCCCAAAGGCATACCAAGATATTTTGTTGGTAAATCCCCCACTTCACCACCCAGAACAGTAGCTAACATGTTCATATTTGTGACTTCATTTATAGGGTACACAAAACTTTTCTTCCAATTGATATGCAAACCAGAGATTCTTTCAAAAAGAACCAGAATCACCCTGAGGTATTTCAGTTGATCCTCTTCAGCATCACAGAATATGAGTGTATCATCAGCATATTATAAATGAGTCACTTCTAAACTATCATTGCCCCTCCTAGCTACATAAAAACCTTTTATCCACCCAAACTGCTTGGTTGATTTAATCATATTGTTGAGACCTTCCATAGCAATCACAAACAAGAAAGGTGATAAAGGACCACCTTGTCTTAGCCCTATTTCTGCTTTGAAAAATCCTGTTGGAGAACCATTTACTAGAACTGAGAACCTGGTTGTTGACATGCAGAATTTAATCCAGGTTATCCATTTCTGGCCAAAATCCATTCTTTCCAGCATACACAGTAGGAAATTCCAGTTGACATGATCATAAGCCTTTTCAATATCAAGCTTACACAAGACACCAGGTTTCTTTTGTTTCAGCCTAGAATCCACTACTTCATTAGCTACCAGTACAACATCCATTATCTGTCTACCTTTAATAAAAGCCATTTGTTGATAATCCACCAATTGGGAAATTACCTTCTTGAGTCTCTCAGCCAGAAATTTGGAAAATAATTTGTAGATGCTACCTATCAAGCTGATAGGTCTGAAATCCTTTAGTTCCTTAGCTCATTTCTTCTTAGGAATGAGGGACATCAGTGTTGAATTAAAGCTTCTTTCAAAAACTTCTTTGTCATAAAAGTTTTGAAAAGCATTCATGATGTCAGATTTCACTATCTCCCAGCAGTTGATGAACAATCCCATAGAGAAACCATCTGGCCCAGGGGATTTATCTATTGCACATAGCTTCAAGCACCTTAGCACTTCTTCCTTTTCAAAATTACCCTATAGAGCTTCCTTCTCCTCCACAGTTAAGACTGGGCAGTTAGCATAGTGGCATGCAGATCTCCATAGAGTAGTTTCTTTGTACAGTTTCCGGTAAAAATCAACAATTTCCTCTTCAATTCTAGCTGGCTCCTCCGTTAATGCACCTTGTACCATCAATTGATCAATATTCTTGAATCTTTTATGAGCATTTGCTACTTTGTGAAAAAACTTAGTGTTCCTGTCTCCTTCTTTTAGCCATAGTGCCCTAGATTTCTGCCTCCATGAGATCTCCTCATTTTTTATCAATTGCTCATACTCCATTAAAAGATCTGCCTTTTTTATAGTTTCTTCCTATGTTAAGATTCTGTCTCCAAGCACATAATCCAGTTCAGCCATTGACTAAGTATTATCTTTATTTGTTGTCCCAAATTCCCTGCCTCACTTCTGCTCCACTCCTTGAGTTTTGATTTGAGAGCTTTTAATTTACGGGCCAATATAAAGTCAGGCTTGCCTGAGAAATTGAAAGAACTCCACCATTCTTTAACCCTGTCATTGAAGTCAGTTGTTCCTAGCTACCAATTCTCAAATTTAAAGTAATTTTTAGTTTTGTTCCACATACCCCCCTGAAGAGTTGATCAGATGCTAATCTTTGCATTGACATCTTTTTTATATTACTAAAATTATCATCCCACTCCTCAGAAATCAGAAATTTATCTATTCTGGAAGCCTTGTCATGATTATGCCCTTTAAACCAAGTGAAGTTATCATCTTCTAATCGTAGATCAATTAGGCTCATGTCTTCAATAAAATCAGAAAATTCCACCATACCCCTTGTTCTCCTCCTACAATTCCTTTTCTCTGAAATGAATCTAGTGACATTAAAGTCTCCACAAACAACCCAAGGACCTTCCATCAAGCCCCTAACTGCCCCTATCTCCTCCCACACTGTCCTCCTCTCAATATAATTATTTGGTGCATATACCCCAGTTACATGGCATGAGAAGTTCTACAGTTGTGCCACAAACTTGCAAGTCATAGTGTAGCTATCCATTTCCATAACTTCCCCCTCCCATCTTCTACAGTCCCACATCATCAAGATACCCCATCTTGTGCCACTAGCCTCCAAATGAGAAAATCTGATCCATCTACCCCTCCCCCCCCCCCCCCCCCCCACAGTTTCTTGATAATTTCTCTAATATCCCCTTCTAACTTAGTCTTTTGGAAGCATATGATGTCTGCCTTCCAATCGACTACCAGACTCTGCACTAATCTTCTTTTATCCCTATCATTCAATCCCCTTACATTCCATGACACTATTTTGAACTGCATGGACCAAGTGTAAGCATCTTCTCCCCCTTACTCCTTTTCCCCTCATTCTTGGATTTAACATCAAAAGTAACTAGTCCTGTTAGTCCATGTTTCCCTTTGAATCTTATCTTCTTACTTACACTATCAGACTCCATCCTTCTTGTTTGCCTACAGCTATCTACTTGTAGAAGTAATTCCAATGCCTCTTCTTCATGCCCCTAGAAATCTACCCCAAGTAATTTTCCCAGCTTGATCAAATTTTTTTGGACCCATTGTGATGTCTCCCTTGATGTAGCTTGAATTGTTTGTTGTTGCTGAATGAGAAGAGGCTCTGCCTCTTCCACTTCCCAATTCTCTATTTCTTTGATTGTATCTTGTTGATATAATTCCAAAGATATTCCTTGAGTTCCCCTGCTCTCCTGTTCTCTCTCTTGATTTTCTACTGCCCTAATTAAGTCCAGAGAAGGTTTCCCCAGAACAACCTCTGATAAGTCCTTGTTTATCTCTGCACTTTTTCCATGAGAATATGTACTTTGGATTTTTGCATGCACAAACTTTTGAGTATAGACATATTCCAAAGCTTCAGAAATAGGGTCTCTGAATAACTCCTGTGAGTTGGAGTCTTTTAAGTCATTAAAGATGACTTGGGCTGCAAAGTCTGGCCCAAAGGAGTCATTATAGTCAGTCACCTTATTGGGCTTTACTTGTTGGACCATTTTATGAACTTCATTAAAACCTAACACATGCCTCTCACGTGGACCCTTTTTTAAAATGTTTCCACAGAAGTACTACCCATGTGATTTTTTACTGTAAAATTCCTATAAAGAGGGGATTTTCATACTACATCACAGTTGGTATCCTTCTTTGCCCACTGGATAAAGATAATACCTGGTACTTGCACAGAATCTTCTTCTCTAATGCCTCCCTCTGCTGATTCCGGTAAGATTTCATATCTTGACTTGCATTCCGGCCAGATTGGAATGTGATGGATGATTCCATTTCAAGATATGGATACCTCTCTTGTTAGATTCCTCCCATTTTTCCTTACCAGAATTCTGGCCCACTTCAGGTGAGTTTTTAATTCTGTTTCTTCTTCAGTTGCCACCCATCCTCCATAGGATTCACCTATTTTTTAGAAAATTTCCTGTGATTACAAATGAAGGGGAATCCCTACTGCTTTGATCCATGTTTCTTTGATTTCAATAGATTGTGGGATACATCCTGCCATGGGATTCCACCATTCTAATTGCAACCTAAGCTTTTTCCAGAACCACTTCCCTTGTAAGGTTCTTTCAGCCATATATCTATTAGGGAATTCAAATAAGAATAAATCCCCATACATCTCATATATGTTTACCCCAATAACAGTCTTCCAGGTTGAAGTTGACCATCTTCTGATGTCAGCAAGTGTTGGTTTTTCCTTCATCTCTTCTCCAAAGCTCCCCACAAGGCATCTCTTCAAAGGCCCATTGTCTGGTACCTTGACAAACTCAAGAATAACAATCTTTCCACTGTTGCAAGTCACCTCTGCTTCCAGAAAACTCTTATTCTGCCATTTGCTATCTTGTACAGCCTTTTTATAAGGATAATTTATGTCAGTTAATCTTGGGGGACTACCATTGTCCCTTCTTATGAGTCCTTAATGAATTTGTTGATCTTAAATGCTAACACATTCTAACCTGCATTAAATACTGGTTCAGGGATAATAAGTATTGATCTACCTACACCATTTAATGACAGAATACTCATGTATCTCTCATACTCATTAAATTTACTGGTGCAAAAGTACTATGTGGCCTGCTCTGTAATTTTCCATCTCTTGACCACTCTATTCTGGTCCTTTGAGGTCTCTTTCAGAACAAAACAAATCAAGTCCATGATCTTTCTGCTCATGTCGATCTGCTCATCCTCTTTCGACTTTTCTTAACCCATTCGTACCACTCTGTGTTGCTAGCAGACCACCTGGTAATATGAAATGATTTGAACCCAGCATTAAAGTAAATCATGTTCTCCCCCATTTCACCAGCTAGGGAAGTGGTCAAGAAAATAGAAAGCACCTACTGAATGTGGCTCCTTGGAAAAGAAGAAATAGGGAAGAGGGAAGGGATGAGAATGGATTGTAACATAAAAAAGTAGAGAAGGTGGGAAGGAAGGAATAGATAAAGAAGAGATAACTCCGGTGGAAGAAGGCCGGAGAAGGAGAGATTCTCCCTCCTAAAGGGGAGGAGAGAGAATGGTCTCGAAAAGGGTGCGTGGGAGCATTTTTTTACTTGCCCAACTCTCTTCCTAGTTTGATCTTCATATTTACTCTATAAAGTTAACATAATTTAACCTAACAGTAGCTCACAAGTCAGAAGCAACAGTTAAATTTAAATAAGACAACCAACAAAACATGTTTCGCAGGTTCACTCAGCTAAGCAATAAATTTCCATGTTCTGCTTCCACTTGCATCATATATAATATACTCACCAAGGGAGGTGATTCATGCCAGGTTTTGTCTGTGGCAAGGTTCGAACCAGTAACATGCGCCTAACCCACACATCACGTGTTGTGATCTTACCACTAGACCAAAACCTGGGGGGACACATTTTTTAAAGCATATTGGAGGGGTATATGTAACGGACAAAATTCTGGTATTTAATTGGAGAACGGTAGAGGGCTAGACCTGATATCCACTAAGTTTCGAACAGTAGGCCAGCTGGCCCTCGGGGATTTCTCACTTATCAAAAAAGAAAAAAAATCAGTACGACTTCCACCTCCTCCTACAATTTTTTTTGTATAAAATTGAGGTATTGTTGACTCGTCACGGACTTCTACCTCCTCTTGATTTATTTTCTTTGATGGTTTCTAGCATGTTTACCACTTTTTGACACAACACATATCACGTTGTTTGACATTCTCGTATGCGTCTATTTACAGATGAGTGATTCAAGAATGAAAGTCGCTGGAAGATTCAAACCTTGTGTGCATATGTGCTGCTTTGATCTTGAAGTCTTTGTTGAAATGAATCAAGGGTCAAGGAAGGCAAGCATCTAGGACCCTTATCAAAATTTCTATCAGCTTAATTCAGATAAAAATATGTCTCGTGTATCTGCTGATATATTTAGTAACAAATGTTGTTCATATGATGTAGTGTCAAACTGGCAATGTCCTATCTGTCTCAAGAACTACTCCCTGGAGCATGTAATAATATACCCATATTTTAATCGGATCACTTCTCAGGTATGGGTAGTTATTTCTTGTTATCATACATTGTTTTAACCTTGTTGGTCTCATTTATTATTCACTTCCCAGGTATTGCTAGTGTTGCTTGTGATCTTAACTCTGTTAACCTCATTATTCTTATTTGTGTTTCCTTTTTTGCCTTTTCGGCTGTAGCTACGAACTTGTGGAGAAGAAGTGGCTGAATTGAAGTAAAACCTAATGGTTCTTGGCGTGCAAAGGCAGAAGGAGAGCGAATTGGGGATCTAGGGCGGTGGCACTTACCTGATGGGAATCTCATTGAATATACAATCCAGGAGGAGGATCAATTTTCCTTGGAGCACTAAAAACTTCTTTCCTGTCAGCTCTTGCATCCTGGGAAAATCCACATGAAGATCTTTGTGGTATTCCAGCAAAAGAAGGACAACTACGAGGACTGTTGGAATCATCAACTAGAATAAAAGGTAAACCATCTTCTTGAAAAGTTTCCTCAGTGCTCCTTCCAGGATTGGATTTTTCCAGAGATAAACCATCTATTACCCTTTGAGGTTGCTGATTCCTGTGTACCATGTCCAACACATAAAGTCCAAGCGAGGAAACGGGCAAATAGTGCCAAAAATTCTAATTCATCAACTAGCTTACCGAGACAACTCATCTGGCTGCTTCTGTGCAAGAAATGGGTGGTTAAAGAACTCTTCAAATGTCAAGCGCTCCACTGTGTTTTCAGATATGCAGAAAAAAAGAATTTTGAACTTCTCATTAGAAAATGGCAGGCAATGGTTACTCTGGCTTTAAATCGTATGGCCTTCTCAATGTCAAAGCATGCAGAGAACTACGACATAAGTACTCAAGTTACTGTCCACGAGGGAGTTTAAACTGTTATAATCTAGACAACATAAACGAAGTACCTAGATAATGGCGCAATAATTTTTGACACAAAGTTATGCAATGAGGACTTAAATGCTCGGCATCTAGAGGAAACTGCAATTTAGTGGACTTCACTATGTTTTGGAGCAACTACAGGAAGAATGGAGAGAAAATGTTTTAGAACAAGGCTACAATGCATTTGAATTTCACCGATCAAACTGAAAACGAAAGAAACAATAAGGTAAGTTACTATGCACAACTGAAAAGGTATTAAACTTGTATTTGATTGTTTCCAGTAAATGGGATTTTTCCACTTACAAGCTGAAACAGAATGGCACCAACACTCCAGAGATCTACCTGTGTTCGGGGCCAAAAGTTAACAAGAGCTTAAAATAGAATAGCCTATGGAGTGGTTTAGTAGAAGAGCATATCACCTTCGCATCATACTTCTGAAGCTGCATTATTTCAGGAGCCATGTACAATGGCAACCCACATAGAGTTTATGCTAGCACCCAAGGCTGCAAAGACCTGATAAGAGGGAATGGTACTTTTGAGATGTTTGGAGTTTTGAGTGAATTACTTAGGAGAACCTTTAACCCTAAGGCTGCAAATCCTAAAACAGAAGGGAAGAATGAAAGAAAATCTGCAAATGTGTTGTCTGAAAAGAGATGAAATGTTAAGGAAGGGTGGGCATTAGGAGAATGACGTATCAAACAGTGTACTATAACTTTACCTTGCAAACCCAAAATCAGCAATCTTCAAGCTGCGGACAACAGAAGATTCCGTTTGATCAAGGCAAAGGGAAATAGTCAATGAGTTACATTCTACCTTAAAACCCATTCAATTTATGAAAAAGTTTCCAAAATAGCTCCCATCTCCCAAAGAAAGAATTACTACCAAAGAGACACTATTCGTTCTTAGAAAACCACACATTTGGTTCTGTTCCCTCAACTAAGATACCAAATTGCGAACTAATATATCTGTCCACAGACAGTCGTCTCCTTGAATGGCTTCCTTTTCCTCTGTTATTTCATTTTAATTAATGAGTTAATAGTGAGAAACCTACATTGGAGAAATGCGATTCGCTATTCAAGAATAAAGCAACTGAATGCCTCAATCACCTGTAAGTCATTCCAAGTACTTCCTAAAGTTATTTTTTTTCCAAATCCTTAGCTACCACAAAGAAAGTGGACAAGAGATCATTCAATAATTAAGCATGATAAAAACACCAAAAAGGGGCAGCAGATAAAAGAGGAATACAACGTTGGAATTTGCTTACAGGGCATTGAAGATTACCTGGAATAAAATCAGCAACCACTTCAAGGTCACTGTCGCTGTCAGCATTTTCAGTGGCAGTCCCACCACCAACATAACAACGAACGCGAGCAAGAGTATCATCAAATACCTCATCATCTACCTCCTTAGGGATCACATTGAGAACCTAGAAAGAAAACAAAGTTTTATTCGGACACCATAACAGGATCATTACAAAAGGTCCAAGGCACATATACATGTCTATTGTTAGTCAAGCTAGATCTAAAGCCACCAGAAATATATTACGAACTGCAGCAGCAGCTAGATAAAAGTAATAATAGAAATAATAGAAAAAACAGATTCTCAACTACAACTGTACAAGTACATATACCTGAACTCCACAACCCCCAGTTGAACTTTGCTCAAGAGTCAAGGAGCCATCTGACTAGTCTTTGAGAATCTCAGAGATAACAGCAGTGACTACTCATTATCACAGATATACTGATATAGTGCACAACTCTTAGAAATACTCAAAGCAGCTAATGGATAATACTATAAAAGAGAAAACAAGATGAAACAAGATGAGACAAAGTGATACTATACACAATAAATTTTTCCAAAATAATACTACAAGTGTCTCCGAATACTTAAAATGCAAATAAGTTGCATGTGTAATTGGGGAAATTTGATTACATGTTGGAAAGTACGGCGATTTACAAGTCTAACCCCCAAGCAAAAGACACGAGCATCACATCCTGTTAATATAATTTTGTTAATTCCATCTCTGGAGCATGGTGTGATCTGTCAAAACATCAAGACATAAACTTGAGAGAAGCATCCAGGAAACCAAAAGCCTTTCTGTATGTATTTCAATAAGAAAACCAAGAAATGGCAAGTAGCAAACATGAAATACAACTACATTAACGTATAGTCATTGAGAGTTTTTCCAGCACATATATTTACAACTATTCTGCCACTCCCAAAATGTAGAAGATAGAAGAGTATGCATAAATGAGTACTCACTATTGGGCCATCATCTCGGCCATTTGCACCCAATATTGATATCATAATGAAATCTATTATCAATCTGCATAATCTAAAATTATTCTAACTACATAATGGTAAGTCCCAACTGAGACATATGCTCAATCGTCCATGCACCTTGCATTGTCTAGCCTGTGTTTGCAAAATTTATCCAAATCAGTGTTGTGCCATATCCCTTATCAATTGCCTCGTATGATCTTCATTTCCTTCCAGTTTAGATAGTTCACGTAGGTCGCTTCTTCTAATCTTGCATGCTGTTCACAGAACCAATCCATACATGTTTTTCTGCTATAGCAAATCTCCAGTTTTAGCGATTATCAGAAACTGCTATGGTGGCCTATTGATGCGTCCCTCCTTAGCTCCATGCCTTTACTTGCAGCTTTCATCCCTTTGTTGTCCACTTCGCGTGCTATCTTTAGCTGTTCTTCTGCTATTTTGTCAATNCTTTTCTTTTCATTAAACAGCATATCACATGTGCCCTGTTCTCTTAAACTTTCTGGGCTTGTTGCTTTGTGCTTTTGAATTTTCTTTATCTTCAAATCATACCTGTTGAATACCTTAACTAATCTTCCAGTGGATTGAGTGCTAGGCACTAATACCACCAACTGGAATTTTGTCAAGGCATCCAATAGTACTGTGCTGGTACCTGCAAAACAAACAATAAAGTTAGCTGAGCCTTGGACAATCATGATATTCTCAAATCTGATTTGATCATGACCATCTAAGATTCCATTAGATTTTTCATGTAAGATCACCATACTCTCCTCCATGAGGATTTGAGTATGATAACTATCACACTCCTGTCCAGCTTCTTCCTTTAATATCCATCCCCCTGTTCCTACTACTTTCTGGCAACTTTGATCCTTAGATATGACCATTGATGTTTGTCCTCATTG
>MDKJ01330582.1:0-18725 GCA_005239525.1 Nicotiana knightiana | reverse complement strand
GGGACCAACAAGTTTTTGGCGCCGTTGCCGGGGACTTGAATATAAACTACTTTCTAGTTTTTTTCTTTAATATTTTATTTCATTGAGTCTAACATCACGTGATTTTTGCTCTAATCTCAGGAACTTCTATTGAATGCGTAGGGTTAGAAGCCAGGACAGACTTGACGGCTTTGACCCCGAACCTCAGAGATCATTTCACAGGAGGTTGCGAGAAGCAAGAGATACAGACAATATTCAGGACTTCATCCGATTTCCTGTGAACATGGCAGAGGAATAACACATGGCTGTTCAGGAGGTGGCAATGCTCAGCATTGCTAATGTTACCTCCAAGATTGTGAAGCCCAGAATCACTGGGCACTTTGAGCTGAAACAGAGCATGATCCAACTACTTCATGCAAACGGGCAATTTTTGGGTCTGCCACACGAGGATCCACAGCAGCACATTCTGAACTTCTTGGAGATTAGTGATACTTATATCACTAACGGGGTCACGCCAAATTATGTAAGGCTCACGCTTTTCCCATTCTCTATATTGGTCGAAGCAAAGCGATGGCTGAAGGCAGAACCAGCTAATTCCATTATAACATGGAACGATTTGGCGAGAAAATTTCTAGCAAGGTTCCTCCCTTCAGGAAAGACTGCAAAGATCAGGAGTGAGATAGTCTTCTTTAAACAAAAAGCAGGCGAATCTTTATATTCAACATGGGAAAGGTTCAAGGGGCTACTTAGAGACTGTCCTCATCACAATCAGACAAATGAGGTGTTAGTTCACACTTTTATTGAGGGGATCCATCCACAAACCAAAGTTGTGGTAGATGTAGCAGCCGGAGGTCAGGTGTTGGAGAAGAAATATGATGAAATATTTGCATTACTGAATAAATTCTCCAAAAGCAATCCAGACTGGCAAGGTGAGATGGGGAAAATGTGGTTCAAAAGTCACTAGGGGTTCTGGAACTCGATGTTGTCTCAGCATTATCAGCTTAGATCTCTATATTGACTAACCAAGTCAATCAGATGAACCTGATCATTAACAAGCAACAGGCCCAGCCAGTGCAACCAGTTCAACAGATTCAGGTTTTTTGTGAAGTTTATGGAGAGGGTCACATGAGCAATCTATGCCCAGCAGATCCAGAGTCTGTATATTTTGTGGGTAATGTAAATCTCAGCCAAACAAATCAGTATGGGGGCACTTACAATCCCAACTGGAGGAACCACCCAAATTTCTCTTGGGGTGGTAATCAAGGCAATCAGAATCAATATCGGCCTCAAGCACCTCAACAACAATACAGACCACCTCAGGCTGAACAATCATCTAGCTTTGAGGAGATTATGAAGAGAATGATGAACGACCAACTTGCTTTCAATCAGAAAATAATGGCTGATCACCACGCCCAAGCAACAACAATGAGAAACTTGGAACGTCAATTGGGGCAACTTGCCAGTTCCCAAAATACCAGACCGGTAGGAGCTTTTCCTAGTGATACTGAGCCTAATCCTAAGGCTCAAGTCAATGCAACTACCTTGAGAAATGGAAGAACACTAGAAGAAGCTCCAAGGGCAAAGAAGAATACAGCTCATCCTGAAGGAGAATTAGTTCCCAATCTAGTTGAGGGGAATGAGAAAGAAGATAAAGGAACCGAGCCAGTAACTGAAACAAGGCCACCACCTCCGTTTCCACCAAGACTACAGAGGCAAAAAGATGATGCTAAGTACAAGAGATTCCTAGATATGTTGAGCCAAGTGAGTGTGAATTTGCCTTTGGTGGAAATTTTGCAAAAAGTGCCTAAGTATGCGAGGTATCTCAGAGATGTTGTGGAAAATAAACAAAGACATGCAGAGTTCGAAACAGTTGCACTTATTGAAGAGTGTAGTGCCAGAGTTCAGAGTAAACTTCCTCCTAAGTTGAAGGATCATCGGAGTTTCACAATTCCTTTCTTGGAAAACAAGAAGCTGGTAGAGCCCTGTGTGATTTAGGGGCTAGTATAAATTTGATGCAATCTTCTTTGTTCAAGAAACTCGAATTTAGGGTTCTTACACCTACCACAATCACCTTATAGTTAGCAGATAGGTCGCTAATTATGCCGGAAGGAATTATTGAAGATGTACTAGTTCGAGTGGGAAAGTTCATTCTTCCCGCTGATTTTATTGTGCTTGATTACGAGGTAGATGAGGAAGTGCCCATTATTTTTGGGCGACCATTCTTAGCTACTGGTGGAGAAATTATTGATCTGAGGGAAGGGAAGTTAAAAATGAGAGTTGACGATGAAGAGGTCACTTTTAATGTGTACAAGGCACTTAAACTCCAAAGCATTATGAGGACCTATGCATGATTACTGTGGTCGACGTGAAGGGGATAGAACAGAGTCCTTATGTGAATGGCAGTGATCCAGAGGAGGTGGTGTTGCAAGTTGAGGGTGTAAAGATAATTGAGAAAAGAACCAGAGATAAAAAAGGAGACCCGTTAAGAGCGTGCAAAAAGGCTATGCGTCATGGGAGAAAGAAGAAAAGAAAGCGCCTAGCCTGAGGATAGTAGCAGAGTCGTGCCACGACGTTAAATCAGGCGCTTGTTGGGAGGCAACCCATACTGTATATCTTTTCATTATTTTATTTTTTAGGGTCATTTTTGTGTTGTTCTTATTTTGCAGAGTAGGGGAAGTCTGAGTACCCCAAAGTTGAAGCTGAGGGGCATATTTGAGCTTAAGTGTGGGGTCATCCCGACTCTAAAGATTGAGAATCATGTCCGGGCTATGCCCGAGAGGGTCTCAGGGAGTATTTCACACCCTTGTTTTAATGTTTTTATTTGTGATCATGCATCGAGGACTATGCATAACATAAGTGTGGGGTGGGGAAACTACTTTCTGAAGTGAAGTGTAATTGTATAAAATTATTGTTTTTTAGAAAAATCTCGGATTTTTCCCAACGATGGGTATGTTGGACAATTTTCTTGAGGGATAAAGTCCGATTTAAAAACACAAAAAAGATTTTTTATTTTTTTGGATAGTTAGGTAGTATCCCTTGGTTTTTCTTTGGGCACCGGTTCTTTTCCAAGGGTGTAACTTGAATCGGGTACTTTAAATTATTATTGTTTTTTTAAAGTAGTTAGGAAGAAATTGAGTAACTTAGAAATACCCTATGACATGTTTGATGCCGACATAGCAGGTTATGACATACATTCTGCTTTCCCTTGTATTTGGGTTGACATGTGATGCCCGAGTAAAAATAAATAGCCTATTTGGTGACGCCTTAGCTCTGTTGTTTGACTTGTATGCTACATAGTGTAATATTGCTTAATTCTCTCAATTTTGTGTGCATGCATAACTTGTGAGTTGAGTAAAACTGTTGTGATTGAGTCATACATTCTTCCACCCCTATTTTCTTGTTGTAGTGTACCACAGATTTTATATTTCTTGCGGTCTGCTTATCGCTTTTGATTTGTTGAATCCCCATTCAGAGGGGAATTTAATTACCTGATGCAACGTGGAGGGTATCGCTTTCATGTCGTGAGATTATGCGTGGATAGAATTCATGGTTTTAAGCATTATGTACCTTACATTTATGTGCGTTTGTGATAAAAATACTCGTCATATGTGCATAATGGAGTCTATTTCATGTGTAGGTGAATTGGAGATGGAAGCTGAGCTAAAATGATGCATAAACTTCAAAAATACACTCAAGAGTCGAAAAGGAGTGACCCGGGCTATAGCCGGACATTTGGGCTATAAAGCCTGGCATGACCACGCGTTAGCTGGGCGTTAGAGCCCTAACGCCAGGCCTGCCCAGGCTATAGCTGCGCGCTTGGGGCTTAACGCCTGGGGTCTTTGGTCCGGTCCAATCCGAGTTTTGAAGATTTTAAGTGTTTCCCGGTATGAATAGAAGTCTCCTACACGTTTAGGGTTTGTCCCAAACATATAAATAGACCCAAAAACACAACTTTGAGAGGAGGATGCTATTTTTGGAGAGAAGATACACACAGGATCGTTAGGAAGCAAAGGATTTCTTAGTTTTCTTCATCTTATTCTTGTATTTTCAATTTATACCACACTTATGCAATTGTTTGATTCTAGCATGAGTGGCTAAACACCCATTGTTCTCGGGTTGTGGTTTAGCCATGAATATTGTTATTCGACATTAATTTAACCTTGATTATAGTTCACTCAATATATGGTTGTTTTTTAAATTCTGCGTTTAATTGCTTAATTGTCTGGCCAGCAGTTAGGTTCTATATACTATCTATGTTATGCTTGGGAAAGCCGTATATAGATTAGAGAAGAATTGAAGAGAGCGCGATCTTAACCCTTCAGGGGAGCGTATTTGTGGTTAGGATAGGAATATACCTAGTCACCGTGCTTAATTAAACATCGTAATCTTAGTGCGTTCTAATAGATTAATTTCATAGGAATATAGGCGTTAATCTATTGAGAATAGGCGAGTAGTGCTTCGGGAGAAGGCTATGAGAGCGTTTATCGATTAATTAGCAACCATGAGTGAATTATATGAAAGGGAGAGTTAATTAGAATGCAATACGAGTGGTGAATTGATCACAACCCTGGAATATTTGTCTTTACTGAATACACACAACAATACTCTCGTTAATTGATAATTAGTTCTTTCATAGAATCATATTATAAAATAGTTACATTCCTGGATTTTATTTTGGCTTGGTTAAATAACAATTATAGTGAATTAGTGAGTAGTTTACACAAGTCTCTGTGGGTTCGACATTCGATTTAACATTATATTACTTGCTACGACCACGTATACTTGCGTGTGCGTTTGGGACCAACATGAATCCATGGATTTCCCATGATCACGTTATAAGCCATGTCAGTATCGATGACTTGGAACCTGGTACTTTTGATCACCCCATCAGCACTCAATTTCTCCTTTTTTTTATAACCGTAGAGTTATCAAACCCTGATATGGCTCGTGCCCTTGGGATTACTTGATTCCCCAGTAGCATTTCTTCCACGACTCTTAGCAAAATGATGTTGACTGAACTGCCTGGATCAATCAACACTCTTTTTACGTTAGTGTCATGAATAAGTAAAGATATTACCATAGCATCATTGTGCGGAAGCATTAATCTTTTTTCTTCAATATTTTCACGAGCCCATTTTCCATGTGTAATTGTGAACTTTGTGGTTGTTTTGCAGATCACTTCATTTATTTCTTCACCTCCGTGTATCACATTAACGGTTCGTTTTGGAGAAGGAGGCTTTGGGGGCTCCTGCCTATTCCTCATATATGCATGTTTACCTTTATCACTAAACAATTCTGTTAAATAGCCCTGTTTCAATAGATTTTCTACTTCACCTTGTAAAAATCTGCAATTCGCAGTTTTGTGCCCATGATCGTTGTGGAATTCACACCAGTGATCTGGGTTCCTTCTACTTGGATTTAACTGCATCTCTTTGGGCCACTTCACCTTGTCTCCCATGTTCCTCAATATTGAGACAATTTCAGTAGTACTTACATTAAAGGTATGATCCCCAACTTGAGTACTACCTTTAGATCGTTCATCTCGATCTTTTTGGATCTAGACGAGGATGAGACTACGTCTCTTCCCTGTGGTCTATAGTCTAACCTAGTGTTTTCGAACCTGGGCGGAATATCGCATCCCGAGGGTCCTAAGTAATGATCGTACTTGTTTTTACCTGATCTTCTATCTGATTCAGGACGTCTGGATCTGGAATGATCTTCATCTCTCGAACGAGCAATGATATCTTCTCCTACTCTGAGTTTAGTATTATACCTGTTATATACATCATTCCATTTTGTAGCGGGGAATTCTCTTAGACTTTCCTTAAGTCGTCTTGTGGCTTCTGAGCTTTTATTGTTTAGGTTGCTTGCAAATGCCATGGCTGCCCAATTATCAGGCACCCTGGGTAACTGCATTCTTTCTTGTTGAAACTTGTCTACAAACTCACGGAGTAGTTCCGTGTCTCCTTGTTTTATTTTGAATATGCCTTTCATTCTCTTCTCGAATTTTTATGCACCAGAGTGTGCTTTTATAAACGAATCTGCAAGCTCATCAAAAGAGTCAATAGAATTTTCAGGGAGATGAGAATACCAGGTTAGGGCCCCTTTGGTAAGTGTTTCCCCAAATTTTTTGACAAGGACTGATTCAATCTCTTGTTTTGTTAGTCGTTTCCTTTTACCCCAGTAGTGAAAGCAGTCACATGGTCACGTGGGTCAGTTGTTCCATCATATTTAGGAACATCAGGAATTTTAACCTTATTGGGTATAGGCAAGGGTGCCGCACTTGGCTTCCAATGTTGTTGAGAATATCTATCAACGTCAATGCCTTTGATGATAGGTGGTACTCCAGGAATTTGTTCGATGCGATCGTTCTGCTCCTTCATCTGTTTCTGCATGGTTAGCAGTAAATTTTGTAATTCTGAGTTATTAGATATACCTGGTCTCGTTTTGAGAGATTCATTAGGAGTATCTCCTCTTCCTAAGTTTGCTAACCTATATTGAGGATTTTCCATGGTGATGGTGTTATTGGGGGGTGCCGTCGGCGGTGTAGGTAACGCTGCCGGTAATCCTCTCGTAAATTCTTGCAAAGCTTGACTCACATACTCTGCAATCATTTGCTTTACACGATCTTGTTCCACAGTTTGATTATTACCATTGTTGTTATTGCATCTTTCTGGGGATTGTTCCCTTGAACCACGTGAGGTTCCTGAAGGCGGTGGAACTGGGGTTCCACTCCTTTGCTGGTTTTTGTCGTTGGAGTTTGACATAGTTCAGAGGATATCACTTAAAAGCAAACAAAGATTATCAGATTCCCGATAACGGAACCAATTTCTTTAACCAAAGAATTAGACCCTTTGACTAAAGCTTATTTTTAATATGAATATGGGTTACTGATAATCAAGGAAATGGGGGAAAATGAATAACAGACATTATTGCCGAAATATAGAAAATCAAAGTCAATTATATTCGAGAATCAGATGCCTTTACAAGCTGTATTCCCCTCCCTTATATAGGAGATTCCTATAACGTACAACTCTTGCTATGGTTGCTCATTAATGACTAATTATGACATTAATGAGGCGTTTCAAAGGATAACGGTAATTGTGGTACGGTTACATAACGTTCGAGTAATCAATTTTGGGTCTTTGAATCTGCCTGTAGCTTTGTCTAGATTCATTCTGACCGTGCCTCTCTCCTATTTTGATCAAGTTGAGTTTCCCGTGGCTGATAAGCTCGACGGTTTACTGAATCGTGCCTCTTTGTACCGTACCTCTTCAAAGAATCACATCCAGCTGTCGTGTTTTCATGTGTCCACGTGATTGGCTGAGTTGTCAAAATCTGGCTTACGTGTGAAACTTTTTTTTATCAATACACTTGTGACTTCGAATTTAGATAACTCGGGCATGCAGTCCCCGAGTGTTCGAAGTATGTTTACACTTGGCCCTTGAGCCATTTTTCACAATATCATAAGTACGAGATTTGCATAGTAGAGAATTTGCTTCGAGACACGAGATGTTCGATAAAGAAAGAATGTTTCTTTGAATAATTTATACATGCATACATGTCTTTCCGTCAGGACTCGGCTAATCTATATGGACATGGTTCATTCAACCGTTTGGCCCATTATAAAAATTTTCCTATCGAGGCCCATTGACATGAGGTACATTTCTCGAACACATAACATCTGAGGGTGATGCCCCCAGTATTCGAGGGTGATTGTAAAGAATCCTTGGATATTGTAGAATTTTCCTCAGGTAGCACATAATTGTTTCCTCGTTAAAAACCTTGTCGGAAAAACCCATTTGGGATAAAAATCGATCTAAGGGAAAAAGAGACCAATGCGTACTTTGAAACCTAGGGTCTCGATGTCTTTGGTCGAACTCCTACAATGAGTTAGTTCTGAATATATATATAAACATGAAAGAAAAGTGAAAGTCATACCTTAACAATAGTATCGTTTGAGAAGTGATATGTTCCAGTTATTTGGCAATGATTCGCCACCCATCGTTCCGGGTTTGTACGATCCTTTCCCGACTATATCGAGGATTTGGTAGGGTCCTTCCCAATTAGGGCGGAGCTTCCCTTCATTAGGATCTCGAGTGTTGACGGTGACTTTTTTTAGAAATAAGTCCCCGATTCTGAAGTGGCGAAGGTTGGTTCTCCTATCGTAGTACCTTTCGATTCGTTGCTTTTGTGCAGCCATTCGAACAAGTGCAGCTTCTCATTTTTCATCTAACAACTTGAGGCTGGTATTCATGGCCTCGTATTTGATTTTTCTGTTGCATGTTGAAACCTGGCACTGGGCTCTCCGACTTCGACCGGTATCAAGGCTTCAGAGCCATATACTAAGGAAAATGGCGTTCTCCTATACTGGACTTCGACGTTGTCTGATATGCCTATAGAACCTCGGGTAATATTTCCCTCCATTTCCCTTTAGCTTCGTTCAACCTTTTCTTCAAGTTTTGGATGATAGTCTTGCTCGTTAATTCATCTTGTCCGTTCCCACTAGGGTGATACGGTGTTGATAGTATCCTCTTTATTTTATGATCCTCGAGGAATTTTGTTATGTTGCTGCCAATGAACTGTTTGCCATTGTCACATACTATTTCTGCGGGTATACCAAATCGACATATGATGTGACCCATATGAAATATATCACTTCTTTCTCCCTAACTTTCTCGAAGGCCTGTGCTTCAACCCATTTAGAGAAATAATCAGTCATAAACAAAATGAACTTAGCCTTACATGGGGCCGATGGCAGAGGTCCGACGATGTCCATCCCTCATTTCATGAATGGCCACGGGGATAGGACCGAGTGAAGTTGCTCTTCAGGCTGGTGGACCATTGGTGCAAATCTTTGGAATTTATCACACCTTCGAACAAACTCCTTAGAGTTTTTCTTTGTGCTATCCCAGTAGTATCCTGCTCTAATAACCATGCGAAGTAGCGACTCGGCGCTGGAATGGTTCCCACAAGTGCCTTCGTGGATTTCTCATAGAACATAACCAGTATCTCCCGGTCCCAAGCACACCGCCAATGGTCCATTGAAGGTCCTTCTGTATAATGTTTCGTCTTCGTCTAATGTAAAATGAGCAGCTTTAGTTCGAAGGGCCCTTGATTCTTTAAGGTCCGATGGGAGCTTTCCATTTTTCAAATACTCGGTGTACTTATTCCTCCAGTCCTAAGTTAAGCTTGTAGAATTTATTTCTGTATGACCTTCCTTGATTACGGACCTCGAGAGTTGGACGACAGTCTTCGAGCTGATCTCATCCTCTTCGAACAATGATCCTAAATTTGCTAATGCATCAGCCTCAGTGTTTTGTTCTTGAGGCACATGTTGTAGAGTCCATTCCTAGAAACGGCACAAAGCTACCTGTATTTTGTCTAAGTAACTTTGCGTTCTATCCTCTCGAACTTCGAAGGTTCCGTTTACCTGGTTCACTACCAGTAGAGAGTCGCACTTAGCTTCGACGACTTCGGCTCCCAAGCTTTTGGCTAACTCGAGGCCTGCAATCATGGCCTCATACTCAGCCTCGTTGTTAGTCAACTTTAAAGTTTTAATGGATTGTCTAATAATGCTACCCGTGGGCGGCTTCAAAACAATGTCGAGCCCGAACCCTTTTACATTCAAGGCACCGTCCATGAAGAGAGTCCACACCCCCAATGATGTACCTGATTTTAGTAAAAGTTCCTTTTCTACTTCAGGTACGAGGGTTGGCGTGAAATCGACCATGAAATCTGCTAAAATTTGAGACTTGATGGTCGTTCGGTTTGATATTCAATATCGTACCCACTAAGTTCGACGGCCTATTTGGCCAATCGGCCCGATAATTCGGGCTTGTGCAAAACATTACAGAGTGGGTAAGTGGTTAATACACATATGGGGTGGCACTGAAAATATGGTTTTAACTTTCTTGAAGCACTTATTAAGGCGAGTGCCAATTTCTCTAAGTATGGGTATCTAGTCTCTGCATCTCCTAAGGTTCGACTTACGTAATAAATAGGAAACTGCGTACCTTGCGCTTCTCGAACTAGGACACCACTTACCGCGATTTCGGACACAACCAGGTACAAGTAGAGTTTTTCATCTGCCTTCGGTGTATGAAGCAGAGGTGGGCTCGATAAGTATCGCTTCAATTCTTCCAATGCTTGTTGTCATTCCGGGGTCCAGGCAAAATCATTTATCTTTTTGAGTAAGGAGAAAAACCTGTGGCTCCGATCCGATGACCTCGAGATGAATCGACCCAAGGCAGTTATCCGTCCGGTTAGCCTTTGTATGGCTTTTACACTATCTACGATGGTGATGTCCTCGATGGCATTGATCTTGTCGCAGTGGATTTCGATTCCCCGATTTGATACCATGGAGCCGAGGAATTTTCCTGAACCGACCCCGAAAGCACATTTCTCGGGGTTGAGCTTCATGTTGTACTTCCTTAAGATTTTGAATGTTTCCTGCAAATGAGTCAAATGGTCCTCTGCGCGCAGGGACTTAACTATCATGTCGTCAACGTAAACTTCCATTGATTTACTTATTTGTTCTTTGAACATTTTGTTAACTAGGCGTTGATATGTAGCTCCTGCATTTTTTAGCCCGAAGGGCATTACATTATAGCAATAGGTTCCATACTTAGTGATAAAAGAAGTTTTTTCTTCGTCTTCTGGGTCCATTTGGATTTGATTGTACCCAGAATAGGCGCCGAGAAAGGTAAGGATCTCGTGGCCGGCAGTGGCATCGATCATGCAATCGATGTTAGGCAATGGAAAAGAATCTTTTGGACACGCTTTGTTCAAGTCTTTATAGTCTACACACATTCTAAGTTTGTTCTCTTTTTTGGGGACTACGACTACATTAGCTAACCATACGGGGTATTTTACCTCCCGAAAGGATCCTATTTTAAGAAGTTTAGTTACCTCGTCCTTTATGAAGGCATGTTTTACCTCGTACTGGGGCCTTCTCTTTTGCTTCACCAGTCTAAACTTGGGATCCGGGCTCAGTCGATGCGTTGTTATCTCGGTGGGATTCCTGTCATGTATAAATGGGACCATGAAAAGCAGTCCATGTTATCAATTAGGAATTGAATGAGTTTTTTCCTGACTTCGAGGGTTAACCCCGTTCCCAGGTATACCTTTTGTTCGGACAGGTACTCGATTAGTATCACCTAATCCAGCTCTTCGACCGTTGATTTGGTGGCATCTGAATCTTCGGGAGAAACGAAGGTCCGAGGAGTTAGAAAATCCTCCTCTTCTTCTTCATCTATTACCTATTTCTCTGATTCGGTTGAGGCCGGGGGAGGTGATTGCTATTTGGCTGTCTGTTTGCCTTTGATGCTCGACTTTTCTAAAATTGATAGTGCCGAGATCGGCGCCACTTCCTCGACTGCGAACATTTCCTTTGAGGCATGTTGTTCCCTGTAATACCGTTTTTACACCATCCGTCGTCAAGAACTTCATCATTTGGTGGAGGGTCGACGGTACTGCCCTTATGTTGTGGATCCAAGGCCTTCCGAGCAGCGCATTGTACCTCATGTCGCCTTCGATGACATGAAACTTAGTATCTTGGATGGTTCCGACCACATTTACCAATAGGATATACTCCCCTTGGTTGTTTCACTGGCCATTTTGAAGTCGTTTAGGACTCAAGATGCAGGCACAATTTGGTCCTGCAGGCCGAGCTGCTCCACGACCCTCGATCTGATGATGTTTTCCGAGCTACCTGGATCCACTCAAACACGTTTAACTTGAACTTTATTTAACAAGATAGAAATTACCAGAGCGTTGTTGTGTGGCTAAGAAATGCCTTCCGTTTCTTCGTCATCGAATGATAAAGTGCCTTCAGGCACATAGTCTCGAGTCCTTTTTTCTCTGGTGATAGACACCTTAGTGCGTTTGAATATAGGTCCTTGTGGGACATCGACCCCGCCGATGATCATATGAATGACATGTTGAGGTTCTTCTTGTTCATTGTTTCTGTTGGCGTCTTTTTCTCTGAAGTGGTTTTTAGCTCGATCGCTGAGGAACTCTCGAAGATGACCTTCATTGAATAGTCGAGCTATCTCCTCCCTCAGCTGCCTGCAATCTTCGATTCTATGACCATGTGTGCCATGATACTTATACATTAAATTTGGGTTCCTTTGAGAAGGATCGATCTATATAGGTCTGGGCCACCTAGTATCTTTGATCCCTCCGATAGGCGATACAATTCCTGATGCATCGACGTTGAAATTGTACTCTGACAGATGTGGTGCTTCAATGGGATCTGCATATTTGTCGAAGCCGGTTTTACTCATAAGTCCCCGAGAATTTTGCCTCGATCATTTCTTCGGTCGTTCTGGGCGGAGTTGCACCCCGAACCGTTATTCCTTGATCTGCAATATATGGATGGTATCAATCTTTATTCGGCCTTGGCTCTCTATCAACGTCCCTCTGATTTTTACCTGTCGACCAGTTTGGATGTACTGAACCGGAATGGGCTCCCAGCTGATCGTCTTCGACCCTGATCTTTGATTGATATCGGTTGTAAACATCTGCCTAATTTACATCCGGATACTCGATCAAATTTTGTTTCAACTGACGTGACGCTATCGAACTCCATTCATTCAACCCTTGGGTGAAAGCCTGAATAGTCCAATCATCTGTGACTGGTGGCAACTCCATGTGTTCCATTTGGAATCGAGACACGAACTCCCTTAGCATCTCGTTATCCCTATGTCTCACTTTGAAGAGTCTGATTTCCTTGTTGCAACTTTTATGGCCCCGACGTGTGCTTTACGAAAGAATCCACCAACATGGCGAATGAATCGATGGAATTTGGTGGCAGGTTGTGATACCAAATCATTGCTACCTTCGATAGGGTCTCTCCGAATTTTTTCAGCAACACAGGCTCGATTTTGTCATCCTCCAAATCATTACCCTTAATGGCGCACGTGTAAGAAGTAACGTGCTCATTGGGGTTAGTGGTCCCGTTGTATTTGGGTATGTCAGGCATACGAAACTTCTTTGGAATGGGCTTCGGAGCCGCACCCAGAGGGAACGGTTTTTGCACAAACATCTTCGAATCCATTCCTTTCAAGATCGGTGGTGCCCCCGGTACCTGGTAAACTCGGGAGTTGTAAGTCTCCACCTTTTTATCGTGGGCCTCGATTTTCTTCTCTCCTGATTCAACTCTCTTAGTGAGTTCCTCGATCATCCTCATTATAGCAGGATCGGTTGCCGAGGTGTTATCACCCGATATTTCTGGCACTAGCTCGGTACGGCAAGTAGTCTCCTGCTCGACCCTATTTGGAGCTCTGTGCTGATTTTGTAACTGAGCAATGGCGGTTTATTGAGCTTGAAGCATTTCGAATATTACTTGGAGACTGACTCCTTCATCTCCTTTGCCCTGTGTACCTCAACCATCAGTTCGACCTTCTCTGTGCACACTTCCCTCGGGATCCACGCCTACGTTCGCATTCAGAGCAACATGTGAAATGAAGTCGACCGGGTTAACGGGCGGTGCTCCTCCAAGATCATCCTGCGGTATTTTGATTCCTGGAGTAATCATATTCTCATTTCCCCCATGAAATCCGAGGCCCATTGTCAGCGTGTGTAGATGTGTTTTGTGAGTTTGACATAATTTATCCTGAAAACAAAATTCTTGACAAGAACAAGTGTAAAATAGTGTGTTTTACCAGAATTAGCACTGAACAATATCATTGGCCCCACGGTGGACGCCAAACTATTTACCTCGAAATTCGAGTAACAATTAAATTTTTACTGCGGTTTTAAGGATATGTGATTTGATTCAATACCAATTGATAAATGATGGAATAAAAGAATGAATTGAACGGTTAAAATAAATCAAATCATTATTGTAGCAATATATCGACCTCGATTCTGGATAACCTCGAGATCAAGTAGTAAGAACAGTAAGAACAACAATGAGTAAGAAGTAAATAGAGAGCAGCGAATATATTAATTTCAGTGAATGTATGATGGTTACAAATGAATGATATCCCTCTATATATAATATAGAAATCCTAAATAAGGTACAATTCTAATAAAGGAAAAAAATCCCATGATTGGTGTCAATAACCGCCTGATTCTACCTGCCCGTGATTTCCGTCGTGATCTTCGACCGGTTGTTAATATCTCACCATTCCGTTAATATGCCTCACTCGATATTGATCACGCTTGGTCTCGATCTTCAGAGAGAACTTCGATCTTGATGTCTTCGAATTCGAGCTCGGTCCATTATGAGACTATTCTTGAAGCAACTTCTCGAGCCTACGAAATCGGCCATGCCCGATTTCGGCCGTATACAGAAAGTATTGAGGATGAAATGAAATTAGGTCATAAAGTTGAATAGATGATACATTAGTATCAACTTTTAAACTTTAAATTTTGAATTCGTCCCTGAACACCTGTTGTCTAAAATTTGAGACTCCAAACCGCACTTCTAACAATATTGCGAAATCATGTTCTCATTTCTTAGGTTTCACTTTGTTTGATCCTAACAAAGATTCAACTATGAAGAATTTCATACTATCAATGTATTTTAAGTTGTAAAATTTACCTACTTATTTTAAAAGTTACCAATCCCATTTTTTAGGGACAGTACATGGTAAAAGTTAAACTCTTCTAATAGTACTGTTTTCTTCTTCCAACATTGGAAGATTAGCACATGGATAGGTGATAGGTCATAGCAATTCTACATTCCTCAATTACTAGGCGCCTTGAATTAACTTCCTTTTTCTTGACATTAGCATATTCCACGGACAACAACAATAGTTCGTGTTTTTATTTCCAAATCAGTGCTAATGAAGTAAGCTTTGAAAGGTACACTGACACGATCATGCGATTTATCGTTAGACTGTACCTTATTGACATTAATTCCTCAAGCATATCAAAATTGAGAGTTCATGTTATATTCCATGAAAAATATTTTTGGTATTAGGTTGATGAGTAAAAAACTTTCTTGAAAAACTTATATGAATTGAAAGTTAAGATGATTATAAAAAAGTGACATCCGCGCATAAGTGAGGGAAGTTATTCTCCCCCTTCCATGAAAAATACTTTTTTTTAGTAACCAAACACTAAAAAATGATTTACTCATGAAAAATATTTTGTTGTAAAAAAAGAAGATCAAACATACCAAACATACACTGAATGTCACGAATTCTTTTTGCTAGTTATACACTTGTTCTTTCTCTTTCCTCCTTTTGAATGTATGTTCCTAGCATAACATTTGCAGCCAACAGTTTGGGCATACTTGAGGCCTATATACCTGGGTGAAATTCAAAAATAGCAAGATTTATAAGTGATAACTGAAAAATAATCAAGGTTTTAAAAGTAATTAAAATTTAACCACTTTTAATGTAAAGATAAATCTGAACGAAAATACTGTTTAAAATACAAAAAATATTCCAGTATAATATACTGGACTTCTAGCATAATATTATAACGACCCGGTCGGTCGGTCGTTTTGAGAGTTAGCGCCCCGATCCCCTAATAACCACTTCTCCCGTGTCTATTTATGTTATTGAAACTTGTAGGAGTGTTGAGTGATGAAATTCGGGGTGATTTTGGACACATATCTCATAAATGTGGAATTTAGCTTTAAAAATCTGGTCGTAGCTAGAGCTGTGTGAAGACGGATCCGGAATGGAATTTCGTCGACTCCGTTAGCTCTATTGTGTGATTTCAGGGTTAGGAGCGTGTTCGAAATGTGTTTTCGAGGTCGGTTGTAGATTTAGGCTTGAATTGGCGAAAGTTAGAATTTTGGCGATTTCGGCCGATAGGTGAAATTTTGATATCGGACTCGGAATGGAATTCCGAAAGCGACAACAGGTCCGTAATGCCAATTGTGACTAGTGTGCAAACTTTGAGGTCATTCGGATGAGTTTTGACGTGTTTCGGCATCGGATATGAATTCTAGAAATTTCATAATTTCTTAGGCTTGAATCTACGCATAATTGATGATTTTGATGTTATGAGATGTGTTTTTAAGACTCGAACAAGTTTGAAAAAGGTACTAGGGTCAGTTGGTAGGTTTGGTTGAGGTCCCGGGGGCCTCTGGGTTGTTTCGGATGCCCAACGGGTGAATTTGGAACCTTAAGAGCAGCTGAACCATTTCTGGTTCTGGTGTCTCGCACCTGCGATGTTTTTTCCGCAGGTGCGGACACGCAAGTGTGAACGGGGGTGCACGCGGGTGCGGACGCAGCTTAGGCTGGCCCGACTCGCAGGCGCGGAAGAGTATCCGCAGGTGCGGAGCCGCACCTGCGATTGTGTTTCCGCAGGTGCAGCATCGTAGGTGCGGCATCGCAGGTGCGGCACCACAGGTGCGATCCCAGTGTCGCAGGTGCGAAATACCTGGGCTAGTTATACCAAAATCCGAGGGTTTGAAATTCATAACTCCAAAATCGATTGAGAGCTCGGGATTTGGTGATTTTCAGTGGAATTTGAAGAGGAGAATCATAGGTAACGTTTTCTAACCTTAATCCATCTGTATATCAATAATCTCTATCAATTTCCTCAATCTAATCAATGAAATTGGATGAAAAACCATGAAAGTGGGATGAAACTTCCCCAAGTAGAAATCTGAGGATTTAGGGAGATTTAGACGTCGAATTTTGTTGATTCTTGTTCGAGTGAGTTCATGAGTGAATGGGTGTTCGGGAAATATAATTTTTATCCGATTACGAGACGTGGGCCCGGGGGACTTTTTGGGCGAATTTCCTAATTTCGCGTATTAGCTTAGAAATAATTAACTATTCTGTTCCCTTGAAATGATATCTACATTATGCAATCGACTTGAATAGATTTGGTCCACCCGGAGTCGGATAATCGTGGCAAGAGTATGGTATTGAGTTGATTAGCGCAATCAAGGTAAGTGGCTTGCCTAACTCTGTGTTGGGGACTTCCCCTTAGACATTTTTATACTGATTTTGTTACGTGGACGTCGTGTACGTGAGGTGACGAGTGCGTACACGTGTAATTGTTGCTAAAATTCTATTTTTCCTTCCATGCAATCACTCATTCTCATTCCTATATTACTGTTTCCTGTCTTAATTGAGTAGTTAGCTTAATAATAATCATGCCTACCTATCCCTACTTGATTTCCTCTTAATTGCTACTAGTTGCACCATGTTTAGGTATTTTTATTCTATTCTTGCATGTTGCTTTTCCTGAACTGTTTAATTAAGTTGTACCCAACATACTTCTTTGTTGCATATTTAAATTGGGACTACGGACTGAGATCCGGGAGCTTTCCCCCTGTACTGCATAGCATATTTAAATTGGGACTACGGACAGAGATCCGGGAGCTTTCCCCTTGTACTGCATTGCAAATTTACTGTTGAGATATATGTTGTGCTGAGCCGAGGGCTCTCTTTCTGTTATAATTACTTCTAGTTTCCATAAATCATGTTTATCATAGCTTATCTATATTCACTGCTTTAAATTTATATTGACTTGTTTTAAAACTCAGTAGAGACTCAACCAGACCTCGTCACTACTTGACTAGGGTTAGGCTTGGCACTTACGGAGTACCGAATGTGGAGTACTCACGCCCTTTTCTGCGCATGTTTTACCCATGTGCAGATCCAGGTACCAGCACAGAGTACAGTGGCTAGGCGCATCTTAGTAGCTGCATAGGAGACCGCGAGGTAATTCAGCCGCGTCCGCAGGATATCACGAGTCCCCTTCCTACTCTAGTACAGATATAGGAGATATATAGATATATTTTCCTTATTTCTTTGTATAGAGCTACAGTAGTTCAGACTTTGTGATGTTCCGGGTTTTGGGAAAGTAAAAGCTGTAAATGTCGAGCGGCTAAAAGTTTTATAGTATTGCTTCTTCTTTACTGTTTCTATTATTGTTTTGCCTTATATTTCGCAAGTTTTAGTCGTACCTAGTCGTGGGGAATAGGTTCCGTCACGAGACCATTCAGAGGGTAATTCGGGTCGTGACAAGTTGGTATCAGAGCGTCTAGGTTCATAGGAGTCACAAGTCACAAGCCGGTTTATTAGAGTCTCGCAGATCGGTGCGGAGATGTCCGTATCTATATTTGAGAGGCTATGTAACTGTTAAGAACAATCAAATTCTTTGGAATTCCTTATCGTGCTAGTTACTGTTATCAAATTCTTAAACTCTATTTTATTCTTGCTTGCAGATGGTTCGTACCCGTACCGGACAAACTGATGACCAGGCACCCGAGCCCTGAGTCAGAGCCACCAGAGGCAGGGGCGGGGGTAGAGGATGAGCTTGCGGTGCAGCCCGAGCACCGGCTAGAGCAGAGGCATAGGAGCCCCCAACAGCTACAGTTGGAGGGGCACAGGAGGTCCCTACTATTACTCCAGACCTCCAGGAGACATTGGCTCAGTTCTTGAGTGCCTTCAGTAATCTGTCTCAGGCGGGACTACTCCCGATAGCTCCAGCTACATCCCAGGCCGGGGTTTTCTCGAAGGGTGTCATAGCATTCTCCGCACTATGGGTATTGTGGAGATGAGTGGGGTTTCTTTCACTGCTTTCCAGCTGAGGGGAGCAGCTTATCAGTGGTGGCGTGCTTTTGAGCTTAGCAGTCCGGACAAGGCAGCTTCACTTACTTGGGCTCAGTTCTCCGAGATGTTCTTACTTGAGTTTGTCCCTCAGAGCTTCAGGGATTCTTGGCGTGCGGAGTTAGAGAAGCTACGCCAGGGTACCATGATTGTGTCAGAGTATGCAGTCCGTTACAGCGATTTGGCTCGCCATGCACCAGCTTTGGTTGTCAC
>ML407400.1:46388-68540 GCA_005239525.1 Nicotiana knightiana | reverse complement strand
TGGTGCCCAGGGTTTCCGGGAGGAGTGTCACTATATTCTTCGTACTTTGGGTAATGTGGAGACAAGCGAGATTTCTTTGTCACGTCTCAGGTTCAGAGTAGTGGGTGGATCAGTGGTGACGGCATATGAATTGGGGTGACCTGGCCGAGTTAGCTTCACTAGCATGGATTCAGTTTTCGGAGATGCCTTGAGGGAGGTTGCACCTCAGTTCCTTCGGGATGTACGACGCCCAGAGTTTGAGCAGTTGCGTCAGGGCGCTGTGTCACTATTGGAGCATGCCACTAGATTCAGTGAGTGGGCCAGACATGCACTTCACTTGGTTGCTTCAGTTAGGAGATGAGTCTGTAGAGTCATTTGGGAGATTCAGGCATGATATTCGGTTTAGCGGGACTCGAGAGCTAGAGTAGGATGCCTCGTTTCAGCAGGTAGTAGGGATCGCTCGCCGGTTAGAGCACATATGGGACCGGGAGAGAGAGGACAAACGAGATTAGAGAGACTTCAGGGAGGCAATGAGGCCTCGTAGATCAGAGGAATCTACTGGTCCGTATTATGGGGGCAAGGTACGACACGGTAGAAGTTTTGTGGGTCAACCAGTTCAGTTTGCATTACCAGCTTCGCATGGGATTTCAGGTAATCATGGGTCTCAAAGGATTCGTATTGTGTGTTTTTCCACAGCCATGTCGGCAGCGAGATTGTTTTCAGTGTGGAGATGTTAGTCACAGGGTGAGAGATTATCCCAGGATTGAGGTAGGTGTGTGGTAGCATGGTATTCAGGTGAGTAGAGGGCGCCTAATAGGGGGAGGCCGGACCCGTTGATGTGTTGCATATAGTAGGTCAGAGGCCGATGTGCCAGATATTATCACACAGGTATAGTTTGATGTGTACAGAGGGGCACCAATTGTATTTCATTTTAGCTCTGCTGGTCGGAACGAGTTTCCTTATTTGTTCTTTCATTTATGAGTGAGTTCCATGTTTTGCACTCGATTTTATGTTTACTCCTGTTGGGAGATTCTATGAGTAGTAGCCCGTGTCTATCGCTATTTTATTCATTCTTGATAGTAGTGAAACTGGCAGTGAGTCCTTGTTGTTCTTCGTGGTAAGCTTTATGTGATTTTCCTAAATATTTTGCTTACGAGTTGTGATTTGATACTCCATCGAGATGTGAGTTCAGTTAGCATTATGATTTTATCAGTTGAGATGAATTAGTGGAGGAATTTCAATTGGTATGATATATTTTCGGTATGTGATTCAGAGTTGAGGACGAGGTCCTCGTGATATTTGTGATTCAATATGTTTGGACCGGGCTGAGTACCGCAGTGGGAATTTTATCAATATGCTATCCTTGTGATTTGTTCATATGCTTTGCTTCCTCCTTGTTATATTGCTTTTGGTAAGTCGGTATTGATATAGATTTGTGCCTATGGGCTTGTTTGATAGTTCCTTTATATGTTTCTATTTTCATATTCAGTCATTTTGTTATGTGTTCTTTAGTTTAGTTTGCGGGATGTGTGCCCGGTGGTGTCAGTTGTGGCTGGTGACTCGAATGTTTAATAATAAAGTCTTCGTGTTCATTGCATCATTATCAGTGTTATGGGGTTTGGAAAACAGAGTTCTTTCATATGAGGGGCTAATTGCCAATGTCGAGTTAGTTTCGGGCAACTATTGTGATCAAAAGTGTTATATGAGCCTATGTGTGATGTACTATGTTGTGTGGTCGTGCATTGTGGGTGTAGTCATGAGTTGATACAACTGATTGAGGATAATGCCGGATATGGATTTAGAATCGGGTCTTTTGTAATGAGTAGAGGGTGAGAAGTAGAGGTATGAGGCTTATCGGTGGTGATGTGAAGGCTATATTGCGGTTTTAATTGTATCATCGGGCTTATGTGGGTTGGGGTGACGTGGGATCACCCGCGGCTATGTGTTGGAAGTATACCATTAGCGATTGGATGAGTTCAAGGTGAATCTTGGCACGTTCGAGGACGAACGTTTGTTTAAGAGGGGGAGAATGTGATGACCCAAATGGTCATCCCGTATATTTCTAGCTAATTCTATGTTCCGAGGTCGTGAAAACCTCCTTCTATCTTACCTCGAGTTGCGTGCGCAGCCCGGGCGTGTAGCGGGGAAGCCTTTATGTGAAAAACTAATAAAAATGATAATTTTGTATTAGAAATTTGAATAAAGTTGACTTCGGTCAACGTTTTTGGTAAATGGACCCCACCCCGTGATTTGACGGTTCCGGAGGGTCCGTAGGAAATGAGACTTGGGCGTATGCCCGGAATCGAATTCCGAGGTCCCAAGTCCGAGAAATAAATTTTTAAAGCAAATTGTTTTCTGAAAAATATAAAGGTTTTTTTGAAAATGAAATGTTATGTGAATCCTGTGGTATCGGGCCCGTATCTGGGTTTTGGAGCCCGGTACATGTTTGATATGATTTATATGTGTTATCTGTGAAGTTTGATATGAAACGAACTTCATTTGAAGTGATTCGGACCTTAAATGCAAAAAATGATGTTATAAGAGGTTTTGAAATATTTCATTGATTTTAGGTTTAATTCGTTGTTTTTGATGTTATTTTGGTGTTTTATTACACGAATAAGTCCGTAGCATATTTTTGAGGTTGCGTGCATATTTGGTTTTGAGCCCCGAGGGCTCGGGTGAGTTTCGGGTAGGTACGGGGTGATTTAGACTTAGAAAATCTGGTGTAATTCTCATTTTCTGGTGTCTGGTGTTTAACACTATGCGATCGCATAGGTATAGCTTCGATCGCATAGCAGCGTGAGTGGGGGAGAATCTGTTGCTCTATGCGATCGCATAGCCATGTCTGCGATCGCATAGGGGTATATGAGAGTTGTGGTGGGGGGAGGGGGGGTAATGTATTGTGCGACCGCATTAGCTGGTTCGCAATCGCATAGGGTGGGGTCAGTGGTCCTGTGCGATTGCAATGCATTATCCGCGATCGCGTAGCTTAAAAACCCAATCCTCTATGCGATCGCCTTACTCCCTTCGCGATCGCATAGGTATAATACGCCCTGCCATTTTAAAGACTAAAAACAGAATAGTTACGGGATTCTCCACCATTTTTCACAAACCCTTTCTTCTCCACACCTCTTGGGCGATTTTTGAAGAACTTCTTCACCATAGCTTCATAGGTAAGTAATCATAACCTCGTTTTCTTCAATATTTATCAATATCTATTAGATTCTAGGCCTAAAAACATGAAATCAAGGGTAGAAATTGGGATTGTGGGTAGAGTTAGGGATTTTTGATTATTTGGGGATTTGACCTCATTTTGAGGTCGGATTTCAAAACAAATTATATATTCGGGTTCGTGGGTGAATGGGTAAACAAAATTTGTATAATTTTTCAGGTTTCGATGTGCGGGCCCGGGGGTGGACTTTTGGGTCGATTTTTATAATTTTGTAAAGATTGAAACTTTATTGTTCGGGATATTTCCTTATACGTTTTATATATATTTTGAAGTTGTTTTAGTTGATTTTGAGCCGTACGGAGGCCTTCCCACCCGAGAAATCTATTTTTGAGTACCGGGTTGTCGTCTTTGAGGTTAGTATCTTGCCTAACCTTGTGTAGGGGAACTACCCCTTAGGATTGAGTATTCTTTGTTGACTGTAGTCCGTGTATACGAGGTGACGAGTGCGTACTCGGACTTATTTGCTAATATATGGCCTTTTTAGGATTCGTAGGTTCTTATGTTACCTGTGTATGTGTTGTAATTGTTACGTTTGTATCCTTGGTTGTTAATTTCATCCTTTCCTGCTTAGATTAGAATTACTTGCTTTTGGATTCCTTTGTTGGATATTTAATCTTAATTGACTTAATTGAATATCTTACTGCTCTTATCTTCATGCTATACTTGCTTCCTAAAACTGCCAAATTGACTATGCTAGTGTCATCTAGCTTTATAGTTGTTTAGCCGTAGTTAGAATATCCGTTCGCTGGTATCAAGCATACCCGTGAGTCTTACATTGTGCTTTATATGATTTATTTTCCTTATGTGATACTTGGACCTAGTTGATAAACATTTATGTGGTTGGTGTTTTCTTGATGTTGCCTATTATTGGGCCCTTGTTTGAGCTGAGCTTTATTTCGTAAAGTTAATTGTTTAGGCGAGATTGGTTATAGTTGTTTCCCTAGCCGGGATGATGTTGTTTTCATTGTTGACTCCTTGCCAGGATGGTACAATTTCTATTGTTGTTTATACTGTTAATGATATTGTTTGCGTTGTTGGTTCCCTTGCCGGGATGTTGTCATTTATGGTTCTTATTGTTGATTTCCCTTGTTAAATTTTTGTTCATGTTATTTTAGCACGAGGGGACATTCCGTGCCGAGTGTTTGTGAGGTTATGCACGAGGGGACATTCCGTGCCGAGTGTTTATTTATTTATTGCACGAGGGGACATTCTGTGTCGAGTGTTATTTATTTATTGCACGAGGGGAAATTCCGTGCCGAGTGTTTATTTATTTATTGCACGAGGGGACATTCCGTGCCGAGTGTTTGTGAGGTTATGCATGGAGGGATATTCTGTGCCGAGTGTTTTATGCATTATTATGTTCGTTGTTCCTGTTTGGTATTTACTGCACTTGTTTTGGGGAGGATGAGAATAAAGCTCGAAGGGTGATGTCGTGCACTTGTCTTTGCATTTTATTACGTTGTTCTAATTTTGGATATCCTACTTATCTCTTACTGCATTTATTGGAAAGATTTGATATTCCTCCTGTACTGCATGGAAAATTTCTGAGTTACGGACTGAGTTCCGGTGGATAAATCTTGAGGAGATTCTGATCAAGAGATTTTATTGAAAAGTATTATTGAAAAAGCAATGGTTTTGAAATGATTATATTTGAATGACTTTTACATCGAAGGTATATTTGCAAGGTACTAATCTTGCCTAAAATGATATTTGGAAGTCATTTATTGGGAAAGCATCATTGAGAAGTTTCGTATTTTGAAAGAAACTATGTTTTATGTAATTCTCTCTACTAAGTATAATTATATCTACTTTTGGATAAAGTATGTTTTCAAAAGAAACTCTTCCATACAAAAATGATTTTATTTGCAAAAGGTTTTTCATATGAACTGATTTTTAAAGATTTCTACCAGTTACGGATTTTAATGGCTAAGGCTCGATGTGAACAAACCTACGTAGGGTTGAGTTATTGGTGCTCTCTATTGTATTGTGTTTACTTTCGGTTTGGCTTGTTTTGTTGTCCATCTTTCTATGTATTTTTGTGCTGTTTCGGGATTGATTTCTGTAATTTCCTTCTGCTTTATATTGTCATGGTTGTAAATATTCCGTGAAGTCTTAGATAGATGTAACGTTCGGTCATTTCTATATTCATGTTATTTATTTTGTGGACCAGTGGTGTCTTGACTAGTCCTCGTCACTACTCCACCGAGGTTAGTCTTGATACTTACTGGGCATCGCTGTAGTGTGCTCATACTACGCGTTTGCACATTTTTGTGTGCAGATCCCGGTATATATTGTAGTAGTTGTGTGGATGATTAACGAGGAGACTCAAGGTAACTTGCTACTGTGTTCGCATGCGTCGTAGTCACCTTCTTCGTATTTATTATTCATACACTGTTGTATTTATTTCCAAACAGTTGTACTTAGAAGTTGTAGAAGATTCGTAGAGCTTATGACTTGTACTACCGTTTTGGGAAAGTTTTTACATTCTGTTGAGATTCTATATCAAGACTGTTTAATTTTTCTTTATTTATTGTTGCTATTCAGTAACTGCTAGGCTTACTTAGTCCCTAAGACTAGGTCCCATCACGATACCTAACAGAGGGAAATTGGGTCGTGACACTAAGCTTAATAGCTAACACTAATGAAGAAGCTGAAAACTAAACTTCTTCAAAAGTGAATTGAAATAAACTTAACCAATTGATCCTAAGTGAATTATTTTCAGAGCTTAAACTAACTAATTCAAGTGGTCCGTAACGTGTGTGAATAACTAAGCTATTAAACTTAATTGATTATCCTAGATTAGGAGTCAATTACATGCTTTAAGAACGTGAGCCTTAGTTAACCAAATATGTACAAAAATCAGAATTCTCTTTTAACGATCATTAAGAAATCAGAATTAATCCTACATAACATAAATAAATAATTAACAGGATGTTTCAAATCAATTAAAGAAAAATGTACAACCTAACCTAATAGTCAAAATCAATGAATTACAAAGATCAAGATTAACCTATAACTGAACTGAAAACCAGTAATTAATTAAAGGCAGTCGATTAATGGCTAATAGTTTAGAACTTACCAATAGAATCAAGGTTAGCCTAAATTACTATTTTAAGTAGACCTAAAACGTGTAGGATTAAGCTAATGTGGAAATTAATTGATTAATAAATATAATGACCACTAAACTGTTTTTTCAAGAAGAAACAGTCAAAAAATTGGGAAACCCTAAAACTAAAATCCATTGAGTTATGCAATATCAACAAATAAACCTATAATTAAGTGCAAAAACAATGTTTAATAACAAAGAAATGAAAGCCAATCAGTAAAACTCAGAAACTAAAAGAAAAATCTAAAACTAAACCTAAGCAAACAATTTCAGTAAACAAATAAGTAAGGAAATATGGGAGAAAGGGTACCAGTTAGAAGGAAATGTTTGGCTGAAAAGTCGAGGTCGCCAGACTTTGGCCGGATTCCGGCGGGGTTTGAAAACGAATCAAACCCACATAAGTCAATTGCTCTTTTCAAGAGCCATTGACTCATGTGGTTTGAGCCATTAGTTTGCTGAAATCAACCTACGAGAGATTTTAGGGTTTTCAGATTTTTAGATCTGAAATTACCCGATTTGGAGAGATTTTTTGGAAAAATTAAGGATAGATTGGGGTTGAGGGTGATGGGGAGATAGTCTGGGGTGAGTTCGGTTTATTTTGGAGGTGGTCCGCCGCCGGTAGGCGATTTCCGGCTGGCGAACCACGGTGGTGGACGGTGAGGGGTTAGAGAGACGAGGAGACGGGCTGGGGGTGTTTGGGAGGTGGATTCTGAGGGGGGTGGGGGTGTGTTAGGACACTTATATAGTAGAGGGGGTGTGGAGTTGTGATTCGTTGGATCAAAATGATCCAACGGTTGGGATGGGGGGGGGGGGGGGGGGGGGGGGGAAACGGGGTCGTTTAGTTAAGAGTAAAATCTCGAATAACTAATAAGAAAATACCATGACTCAATACAAAATCCTCCAAAATTTGGGTGTCACTGAATACATGAGCATCTAAATGACAACATAATCTGACTACTAAAACACTATCTATAAAGCTAGAACATTACAAATAACTGAAAAGAAGGAGAGTCAAGGTTTTTGGACGCCAAGGCAGCTACCTCAATATTCTCCAACAGATAAAGCTCCAAAAGCTAGCAGCTTCCATACCTGGAAGTACCTGAATCTGCACACAAATTGAAGAGTGTAGCATGAGTACAACCGACCCAATATACTCAATAAGTAACAAGACTAACCTTGGGGTGAAAGCAGCAACGGGCTCAACAAGTACAGTCCTAATACAGAATTTAGTAGTATAGAAATGTAGACATGCTTTCAAGTTCAATAGTTTAAGCTCAATACAGACAAAATATGTCAAGTGTTACTGAAATGAGGAATGATACATCATTGTATCTACATGTCAATTATGCATGCCAACTGTAATGCAACGCAGTGATAAAATCATATGCATACTCTCAGAGTATCAAACGCAGTCCTCCCAATCATTCAATACTCACAATCACTCAGTCCTCACAGCCAGTCAGTCCTCCCAATCGCTCGACACTCACGTTTAGCGCTCGCATCCGCACTTAGTAGTTACCTGTGCTCACTTCTGGTAAGTCAGACTCCGGAGGGGCGGATCCTTCCCAAGTACTAAAATAAGCCAATGATGGCATGAATCAATAAAACCTACTACGGCGTGCAGCCCGATCCTATAAACATCACACACAATCAGGCCCTCGGCCTCCCTTAGTCATCAACCATACAAAAATTATCAAATTCTAACACTAAATCGTCACTCAAATTCCCAAATCTAACTCTTCAATCCCTAGTCAAAACTTCCCAAAAATCCACCTCAAAAATACATAAACTAGGTGGGAAATTCAGTAAGTATTCAATATTAATGAATAAAAGTGATCAAAAGTGACTTAGTTCTTGAAATCTAGTGAAATCCCCTTCAAATATTGCCTTAATCCGAGTTCCAAAATTCCAAAAATAAATAAAAATCTCGAAACCCTTCGAATATATACACTGCACGGGTAATCCGCACCTGCGAAGCCAGTTAACCGCTTCTGTGGTTCTGCTTTTGCGGAGTTTTCATCGCTTTTACGACTCCACATCCTCTTGATCACTTCCGCTTCTGCGGGCACATATGCACATCCGCTTCTACGGGCTTCCTTTCGCACCTGCGCCCCAGGTCCCCTCTCCAGTCCTCGCACCTGCGCCTTCATTCTCCGCATCTGCGAACTCGCAGGTGCGGCTAAAACCTCGCACCTGCACATTTCCTCAGCCCAACAAAAATTCGCTTCTGCGATGCCAATCACGCTTTAGTGGTCTCGCACCTGCGATCAAATCCTTCGTGGGTGCGATCGCACTAGTCCAGAAAACTTCAACCATTTCCTAAGTTCAAATTAGATCCCTTAACCATCCAAAATCCACCCGATGCTCGCGGGTCCTTAACCAATTATACCAAAAAGTCCTAAAATACGATACGAACTTAGTCGAGGCCTCAAATCACGCCAAACAACATCAAAAATACGAACCGTACCCCAATTCAAGCCTAATGAAACTAATGAATTTTCAACTTCTACAATTGATGCCGAAACATATCAAATCAACTCTGATTGACTTTCAAATTTTGCACACAAGTCATAAATGAGACAACAGACCTATTTCAACTTCCGGAACTAAAATTTGAGCCCGATAACCACTAAGTCAACTCTCGGTCAAACTTCTCAACTCTCCAAACTTCTATTTTTCTAATTTTCGCCAATTCAAGTTAAAATCATCTATGGACCTCCAACTCAATATCCGGACACATTTCTAAGTCCAAAATCACAATACGGAGCTATCAGAACCATCAAAACTCTATTCCGGAGCCATTTACACAAAAGTCAACATCCGGTCAACTCTTTCAACTTATGCTTCCAACCTTGGGACTAAGTGTCCCAATTCATTCCGAAACACCACCCGGAACCAAACCAACTACCGCGGAAAGTCACATAACAACCAATGAGCACATAATAAGCAGTAAATGGGGAACAGGGCTATAACACTCAAAACGACCGGTCGGATCGTTACATCTTCTGTCGTCATGTTACTTTTATCCAATCTTATTACACTGAACTTTACTAATAGCGGGGAGGTGACTTTTATTTAACATAACTAGTTCATATGTGCGCATTTAGAAATAATATAAAGCCCTAGATGGTTTCAACTTAAGCTTCCTATCATCCTTCTGCTCATGAAGAAACAAAATATATGATTCGAAAGATAAACAATGCAAAACTAGCGACTCTAGAGTGTTAGTATTTATATACAGCCTAACTTGGGAACTTATATGCTCTTAACAACACTAATTTAATCTGTATTGACGCTTTTATTTATAATAATTACCCCAATGTTTAGTCTTCTTGATGGAAAAAATAATGAAAGAACGAGACGACCTACCTGTTAAAGCACTTTTTTCTTTGATAGAGGCTAAATGCAACATGCACCATTATCATTTGTAACTTGTACGTTAAAAAGATCTAATTAAAAGAAGTATTCGTTTCATAACAAATAATGCATGCCACGAAGCATGGTACAATACTACAAACAAGAAGAGTTGTTTTACAATGTTTTTGTTTAGCAAGTTTCATAATATATATAATTTTATTATTATGGGCTATAATTTTCTTCACTTATGAGTCACAAATAAATTGGTCTATAATTTTCTTCACTTATGTATAATAAGTTTCGACAATGGGATTGTTATAGCCGGCTAGATTTAGTGTTTTTTCAAGCCAATATACATAGATTATACACAAGTATACACATATTATACATGAATTTTACATATATTATACAATCACCAGCTATTTTTAGTTTAATAAATTAGATGGACGACTATTTGGATTAATTCTTCAAAAATTTATTAATACTAATACAAGTATAAGCAGCACAATACTAGAAAATATACCAAAGACATACTAACAAGTGACAAGAATGATCAACTCGTTCAAAGAAGAACAAGGGTCACAAACCAAACCTAAACCAATAAGATAAATATAGAGTTAATTGTTCACTTGAGTAAAAGCTAATTTGATAAGGATATATTAGCATGACAAACAGAAAAAGTGTTTGTCCGACTAGATCGATGTTGACACGTTTTACCTACTATATATATTACTCGCCCGTTCTAATTTATGTGAACTTGTTTGATTGAGCACGAAGTTTAAGAAAAAACAAAGATTTTTGAAATTTGTGGTCCTAAACAAGTTTAAAAGGGGTCCAGAGTATTTGTGTGGTTATAAAAGCTTCTCATTAAGGGTAGAATTGGAAGTTTAAGCTAAATTATTTTCAAATTTTAAGAAAAGTCATTCTTTATTTAACGGACGAAAAAGAAAATATGTTCACATAAACTGAAACGGATGGAGTATCGTATAAGTGTTGGTGAATAAAACTTATATATCTCGTGAAGTATATGTGAATAATGAAGAAAAAAGAGCAAGAAAAGATGAATTTAATATTTTAGCTAGAATAAAATAGATATAAAAACCTTACTTATTGCTTAGTCAGAATGTAAGTGTAAAATGTTGAAAAGTTTTTAACCTAATCGCTTTTTTGAATATTTAAATTAACAAAATCTCTTTTTATCAATGATCTACCATTTTTAGCCTGTTGAAATAGTAAGCTGAAACTACAGCATCAGCAATTCAAATATGGTGACGACATTATTTTCAAGCTTAACGTAGCAATTCAGGGTAGAAGCATTGGATATAGGCAGTGTGACATTTTCTTTATTGCATAATTAATTTCTTACTAGCTTCTAACTCTAAAATAATTAATTTATTACTAGCTTCTAATTCTAAAATAAATATAGTTAAATTTCAAGGTAATATAATATTTAGCTTGCTAACCCTTTTTCAGATGATAAAGAATATTATTATGCATTATAATTTATTATAATTAGTTTAAATCGAACTACATATGATTCATCACTAAAAGAAAAGAAAATTTTTGAGAGAGTAGTCTCCCCCAAAACAAAATTCATGTAAGAGATATACCGTGGATGGGTAAATTGTTGGGTTTTTTAGTTCAAAAAGAGAGAATGGGAAACGGATGAGAAAATAAAAAAATTTGAATTTTTCTCCTTTTGCAAAGGAACACTGTCCCATATTGGAGGAGGAAAACCCATTTGTTGATTATGTATATAATTACACTTCTTCTGGCTCTTAAATAATGGAGGAGAAGGCAAGCCTCGCGTCATCGCTGTCGTCGTTGTCACTCGCTCGGCTTTGGCTTCGACTCCAAATCATACGTTTTTGTAATGGTTTTTAAAAGTTTCCCTACGATTTTATTTCGCATAAATGGCAATTTTTATTATAGCCGTTTACGCAAAAGGCCATCTTGAAGATTGCACCTCTTCAACCTGATGGCTATAAATAACAGGCCATTCCTTCAGATTTTCCTTACAAAAATTCTAAAATCTCTTCTTCCTTGTTGCATTGTTTTCTTACAAAACAAACAAAGTAAGTGAAGTTCACTGCCGCCATTTGTATTCGCCGAAACACTAGAGTTTGAAGTACCGGTATACTAATGTGTAATCCGTTCTATTCTAGGAGTAAATAATTTACAGCCTCGGATACTAGGAGGGGATTAAGTTTCTTAAAGAAACACTGAATTCAGTGAGCTCAGGTTGATTTCTTTTTTTTCTACATTTTTGTTTTTACGTTGTTTTTCTTATCCAAAATTATTTACGAATATAGAATATTAACAAGCTTAAGAAACTTAACTTATATTCTGTATTTGTGTTGTATACATTGTTCAGAAGATTAAAACCTGTGTTATATTCTACTCTCCGTTTGGAGATTAAAGTCTTCGTAGTTTTGTACTGTGTTTTTTGTTATATTCTGTTTCTTTTATTATTTGTTCATTGTAGATTAAAATTCCAGTGATTTTTTACTGCGTTGGAGATTAAAATCTACATAATTTTTCTACTCCAGTTTATTCCGTTTGAAGATATAAAATTTTGTTGTATGTTAAATATTCGTTTGTGTCATTTTTGTAGAAATGACGACTGTGAATGTAAACCAATATGTTCCCGCGATGACTGCCAATGTATCGACAAGCCGAACAACATCTGCACCAACATTGGCATCGGCAGAAATGCCCGAATTTTTTTTTTTGGGATTGATTTCAAGCGATAACAACAAAAGATATTTTTCTATTTGAATACCCTAAGCCTACAGGGTTTATTAAGGAATATGCTCCAGTTGTGACAGACGAAAAATGAATGCTTCCTTGTAACTGAGGCATCGAAGCATTTTAATTTTTTGTGCAAGAATTATATTCTTAGCGGACTGGAGGGAGATCTGTATAAGATCTATAGTAATATGGAGACGTCGAAAGAACTCTGGACTGCGCTTAAAAAGAAATAAAAAATCAAAGATGTCGGGTTGAAGAAGTTCGTAGCCGCAAAATTTTTGGACTATAAAATTATCGTGAAAACTCAACAATAATGGGAGCAAACAATAGTGTTGAGGATACTCCACAAAATAATAAAAAGAGAAAGAAGCCTTCTGGATTAAAGAGTAACCCAAGCAAGAAGAGGTTGAAACAAAATTCCTACAATTGCGGGAAAGCTGGACACAAGTCTGTAGATTGTCGTGCTCCAAAGAAAGACAAGAAGAAGGGTCAACCAAACATGGTTGAAAAGAACAAGGATATTGATAACTTGTGTGCTATACTTTCTGAATGTAACCTGGTAGGAAATCCCAAGGAATGGTGGATTGATTCTGGAGCCACTCGCCATGTTTGTGTTGTTAGAGAAGTGTTTGCTACATATGTTCTCGTTGGACCCGAAGATACGCTTTCTATGGGAAATTATGAAACGGCCAAGGTTGAAGGATGTGGAAAGATATTTCTTAAAATGACTTCTGGCAAGGTGGTGACTCGGAACAACATCCTTCATGTTCCTGAAATTAGGAAGAATTTAGTCTCTACTGCACTTCTCGTCAAGAACGGATTTAAGTGTGTTTTGGTATCTGATAAAGTTGTAATAAGTAAGAAAGAAATGTTCGTAGGAAAAGGCTACCTTACTAAGAGCCTTTTTAAACTGAATGTAATGGTCATTGAGAATAATAAAATTTCAGCTTCTTCTTACTTACTTAAGTCAAGTGATTTATGGCATATACGTTTGGGACATGTCAATTATAAAACCTTGCAGAAAATAATAATTTGGAAGTATTACCTAAGTCTGAATGCGACAAATCAAAATGTCAAATATTTGTGGAATCTAAGTATGTTAAACATCCTTATAATTCTGTTGAAAGAAATTCAAATCCTTTAGATTTAATTCACACAGATATTTACGACATGAAGTCAATACCATCTCGCGGCGGAATGAAGTATTTCATAACTTTTATTGACGGTTGTACTCGATATTGCTTACTTACTTAGTAGTAAGCAAGAAGAAATATATGCATTCAAGCAACACAAAAATGAAATTAAAACGTAACTTAACAAGAAAATCAAAATGATAAGAGGTGATAGGGTGGTAAATACGAATCTCCTTTTGAAAAAATATGTTTGGAATATGAGATTATTCATCAAACAACGGCCCCTTACATACCCTAATCCAATTGGATTGCGGAAAGAAAGAATCGATTATTAAAGGAGTTGATGAACGCTTTGCTGATAAGTTGGTTTGTCATAGAACTTTTGGGAGAAAGCCATTCTTACGGCTAACCGAATACTTAAATGAGTACCCCATAATAAAACATATTCCATTCTATATGAAAAATGGAAAGGAAGGAAGCCCAACTTGAATTATTTTAAAGTGTGGGGGTGTTTGCAAAAGTGCAAGTTCCTAACCAGAAAGGTAAAAATAGGACCGAAAACCGTTGATTGTGTTTTCATAGGGTATGCTACCAATAGTAAAGCATATCGATTTCTAGTAAAAAATTACGATTTTCATAATAATACAGTTTTAGAGTCGGATAATGCTGAATTATTTGAAAATATATATCCGTATAAAAGACAATATGAGTCGATTGGTGATGGATTCAAACGATCTCAGAAAGGAACAAAAGAAAGTACATTTAATGAGGAGGATCCAAGACGGAGTAAACGACAAAGAACGTCTACTGTATTTGGACCAGATTTTTTTAACTTTCTTATTGAAAATGAGCCTCGAACATTTAAAGAAGCTATGTCTTCTTTGAAATTATTATTTTTCAAAGAGGCGGTCAATAATGAAATAGAATTCATATTGAATAATAATACTTGGAAATTGGTAGATCTTCCTCCCAGTAACAAACTATTAGGTTCTAAATGGATTTTTAAAAGGAAAATGAAAGATGATGGCACTATTGAAAAGTATAAGGCAAGACTTTTTGTCAAAGGTTATAGACAACGAGAAGATAGACTATTTTGGCACATACTCATTAGTTACAAGAATTACATCCATATGGATATTAGTAGCATTAGTTGCGATGTATGGTCTTGAAATCCATCAAACGGATATTAAGACGACAATTTTAAAAAGAGACATGGAGGAAGAATTTACGTGGAACAACCTGAAGATTTTGTGATTTTAGAAAGAAAAAAAAAAGGTATATAGACTCGTTAAGTTTTTTTACGGACAAAAATAAGTACCCAAATAATGGCATGTGAAATTTGACGAAACAATGTTGTCAAATAATTTTAAGATAAATGAATGTGATAAATGTGTATACATTAAAAGTTTCAAATCACTGTCATTGTTCTCCTATATGTGGATGATATGCTGATAATGAGTAATGACATTGCCAACATAAATGCGACTAAGCGTATGCCAACTAGCAAGTTTGATATGAAAGATTTGAGAGTTGCTGATTTAATCTTGGGTATTAAGATCCATAGGACTCCTCAAGGTTTGGCATTGTCGCAATCTCATTACATTAAAACATTACTTGAAAAGTTCAAGCACTTACATTATAAAGTTGCAAAGACTCCTATTGACTTGAATGTTCCACTTGCAAAGAACAAAGGACAAAGCATATCACAATTAAATTATGATCGTGTGTTGGGATGTTTAATGTATATCATAAATTGTACACAACCAGATATAGCTTGTGCTATAAGTAAATTGAGTCAATACACGAGTAATCCAGGTCAATATTATTGGATAGCAATGAAACGCGTTTAAAAATATTTAAAACATACCCAAGACTTTGCTCTGCACCACAGTAAATATCATGCAGTGATTGAGGGATACTATGATGCAAATTGAATCACCGGTCAACTGATTCTAAGTCTGCAAGTGGATATGTATTCACTACCGGTGAAGAAGCGGTATCTTGAAAGTTTTCCAAATAAACTTGTATTGCCCACTCAATAATGGAGGCTGAGATCATTGCCTTAGATAAAGCCGATGAAGAAGCTGAATGACTCCGAAGTTTCTTGAAAGATATTCCATTTTGGCCCAAAACATTGGCACCAATATGTATACATTGCGATAGTCAAGAAGAAATCGGAAGGGATGGGTGCGTTATATATAGCGAAAATCTTGTCATACACGACGAATACATAAAACCGTTAGGCAATTACTCTCAAGGGTAATTATCACAATTGACTATGTGAAGTCATGTATCATATCCACTTACAAAAGTCCTAACTAGAGAGGTAGTTGAAAGATCATAGAGGGGAATGGGACTATAGACGAGGACAACTTATTGTGGCAGTAACTCTACCTAGAAGACTGGAGATCCCAAGATCTAGGTTCAGGGAGATCAAACAAAGTTATTAATAACTGTTCAACATTGTCAAATGAAAGTTTGGTCTATTCTCCTGATGAGGCTATGTTTAGAACCAAGTTTAAAGTATTATGACTTTTTAATGGTTTCTAAATTTGATACGGGGTATATCAAAGAGTGTATCTACGGGATGACACGTTTAGGAATCACATATTTAAGTGTGAAGTGTTGGTCGCTTCAAGGAGAATTTTACAAGGCTAGTTCTCTACGCACCTATGAAACCAAGCGGTGTTCATGGCTGAAACAAACGCAAAAATGAGAACCAAAGACTGTTAAGGGTTAATTTTATGACTTATGATTGTCTAGGTATACACCAAAATTAGACTGTTCAAAGATATCAGATCTATCGATTGACTGAGTATATCCGACATAAGTTCACTACGAAAAGTTCAAAGGAAAACCTGCTTATCAGATGCGATTAATCCTTGCTTTCTAATCACACAGTGTTTATACATATTTTCGTTGTATAGTCATTCCCCATTCATGTGCAAGATTGTTGGATTTTTTAGTTCAAAAAGAGAGTGAATGGAAATGAAGGGAAAAATAAAAAATTTGAATTTTTCTCCTTTGCAAAGGAACATTATTTCATATTGGAGGAGGAAAACTCATTTGTTGAGTATATATATAATTACACTTCGTCTAGCTCCTAAAGAGTTGAGAAGAAGGCAATCCTCGTTTCGTTGTTAGCGTCGCCGCTCGGCTTCGGCTTCGTATTCTAATAATTCGTTTTGTAATAGTAGTTTAAAGTTTCCCTGCGATTAATTTTGCGTAAATTACAATTTTCGTTATAGTCATTTACGCGAAAGGTCATCTTGAAGAGTTGCACCTCTTCAGTTGAACCTAGTCTGTATCAGGCCATTCCCTCATATTTTCCTTACGAAAATTCTGAAATCTCTTCTTATTTTCTGCATTGTTTTCTTACAAAATAAATAAAGCAAGTGTGATTCACTGCCGTCATTTGTGTTTGCTGAAACACTGGGGGTTGACGTACCGCTACAATAGTGTGTAATCTGTTTTATCTTGGGAGGAAATAATCCACAACCTCGGATACTAGAAGAGGATTGAGTTCCTAAGGAATAGTGTAAATTCAATGGCTCTGATTGATTTCTACTTCTTCTACATTTCTGATTTTATGTTATTTTTCTTCTCCAAAATTATTTTACGAATACAAAATACTAACATAAAATTTATAATCATATAACTATGATTTTTTTTCACCAAGGTCACATAACTATGTTCTCTAACCAAAAAATCACTAAACTTTCTATCACCAAATACAAAAAGACACAACTACCGAAAAACTCAACTTTCGAATGCAATAATTTGTTACTCCATATTTATTATTATTATTTTTAATCTAATAAATATTGAGGCAATTAAAAGGAGACCGATCTTACCCGAACCAAAATCCTTCTACATATATCAATCAATCAAGTAACTAAAAGGGTCAATGAATTGGAAAGAATTTATCACAAAATATTACTTCTCATGCAGTGATAATTAGTATTTTTTTCGTCCCAATTTATGTAATAGTATTCTAATTTCATAGTCAAATGAACTTTAATCACAATTTTTTCACGTGCTTTTTGAATATTTTAGCCCTATTTTTTTAGTACTTCAGTAGCACTTTGCACAATTTCAAAGATCATGTACAACTCTTTCAAGAACATCTTATTTAATAATATTTTGTTAAACACATACAACATCATAAAAAAGGTAAAACTAGCACATGTAAAGCACCATGGATGTTTATAATCCCACCTTTTACCAGTACAATAATTAATAATTTAAAATATTTAAAAAAATATATGAATACAGTAAAAAAATAAATTTATTTGACTCTCAAATTTGAACATCTCACATAAATTGGGACGAAGAAAAGACTAGTTATCAGTGCATCAGAAGTAATATATTTTTATAAATTCTTCAAATTTATTGACACTTTTAGTGGTTTGATTGATTGATTTGTGCAGATGAGTATTGGGTCCGGTCAGTCATTTTTTAATTGGGTCAATATTTATTATAAAAAAAATATAGAATAAAAAAGTATTACATCGGAAAGTTGAATTTTTAGGTAATTATGACTTTTTGTGTTGGATGGTAAAAGTATTGTGATTTTTTTGTTAGAAAATATAGTTACCTGACTTTGGTTAAAAAAAGTTATAATTGTATGACAATTTGTAAATTTTATCTCATTGTGAATTAATGTTGTGTGTCTGTTTATCTTGAAAATTGTAATTATAATTATATTTGATTTAGTAGTTTTAAAAATACGTGATTTATTTTAATACCAGTTGTTTAGGCAATAGCTGCTAAGTGAGAAGTGAGAAGTGAGAAAACGAGATAAGAGCAAAGGATAGTGAGACTGTGCAAATCGAGCAGTTGGGAGACGGGATCTCGAGCTTGGTCGAAATAGGCCTCGAGGTCGAGCTCGAGAGCTTAACAGAAGTCAGTCGAAGAGGATACAACAATATTGAAGGCCTCGAAGATAACCCCTTTATGATCAATAATGAGTAATAAATGAAGAATAATTAATGAACACAATAAATGAATGAAAGACAATAAATCAGTGAAACAATTATAGAGAATGTTTGAGTTAGAGAGCAGAGAATGTTCTTGTTCTTGTATTGAACATCATGTGTCTTACAAAAAGACAAGGGTCCCCTTTATATAAGAGGAGGAATACCAACATAGTACATGTGTAATTATTACAAAGAGAGATGGTTGGTAACACTATTTAATGCCACGGTACGAGCTCGTACTATTTTGCGTACTTGGTCAGCTTTAACCACGTGCCTTTTGGGAATTTCTCGCTTTTTCATGGTGGTCTTCGATTTGCACTGCCTCGAGGCCGAGGATCCTTGACATGCCTCCTCGATGCCACAACTCAAACCACTTCGAGCCTTCTGAGTGCTGTAATGATCATAAAATCGGGCTCTCTGATTTTAGTCGTATACAGATAGCCCATGCGTTTCTTAGAATGAAGTGATAAGAAACGGTCTTGAATTCTTTCCTCTTTGATATCCCTATTAAGACGTCAGTCTCATCAGAGCATTAAATGACGTGACATAAAAAGCTGCGCAGAGGTCGCCATCAACATGATTCTCGAGAAGCCCACAAACCGCTATTGATTCGACCTTTCCGCTTCAAACATGCCCAAAGGGCTTCTATAAATACTCCAATTGCCTGACTTTTCATAATTTTACAACATCTTCAAATATTCAGACTTTTACTAAGTGTTTTCTACTATCATCCTCTTTCTGCGTTTGCGTTTTCCTCTTCTTTCTTCAAAACTTAGTTATAACTATGGAAAAAACTTCCAAAACAGTACCTCAAAAAGAGGGAGCCGCTTATTCATCACGCTCGTCTAAGGGCAAATCAAAAACTCCTCCTTCCATCGAGCAGTGCATCCCTGGTCCCTTCGATACCGTCTCCGCTTTTGTAATTGAAAACCCCCTTCCACACCGGGCCGATGTGAGCCCATGTCTTGATATATAAGCGTAGTAACCGATAAAGAGAGGGTAAAACTTGACTTTCGTTGGGGGGAGGCGGCCCGAGTAGAAATCCCCACAACTGAAGAAAGCATAGTGACACATAAGGCTAGCCTTCTCAGTGTATACACATACCCTTTTACTTTAGGTCCCGTAGATTCTTCCTCTCCACCGATTGACCCGGTGATTCTTGACTTTTGTCATCAATACCGAGTGACACTCGGTCAAATTTATCCTTCTTTCTGGAGGATTGTATATATGATTCGACAAATTTCCAACATGGTCAAGGGAATGACTTTCACTCTCGACCACTTGATCAGATTGTATAGCCCTCGTCTCTTCCGAGGGGGCCTAATTAAGTTGCACAATCTATTTTCCAAGGCGTTCTTTGCCTGCATCGACGAGGAAAAAGATCGGGGATGTATGAGCCAATTTGTTAGAATCAGAACCTCGGACATCATCCCTGCTGATAGAATGTCGTTCCCGGAGGAATGGAATATGAAACGTAAGTACCCCCGTATTGAGTATGTTTCACCACTTCTTTTTCTCTTGACTGATTTTCTTCTAATTGTGCAGTCACTGTTTGGTTTCCTGGAGCGGTCCAGGACATTCCGTGGTGGGTCAAAATTTTGGATTCTGCTTTTCCATACAACAAACGCGTCTGGCACGATTTGGCTAAAAAACAATGGCAGGCTAAGAACCATGGTATGCTCTCATTGTTGTTTTCCCCCACTCTTTGTGAGTATTCTCCATGGTGGTGAGTTTGATACATCATGCTTGTGCAGGCCTTGGGGAAGGCGTGTTGATGAGACCGCCCCCTCCTGGTGTGGAAGAGGGTCTGAAAGCTACTAAGGACAAGAAAAGTAAGAAAGAGGCACTGTCGGAATCTCCAAAATCCAAAAAAGCAAAAACTCGGAAGCCCAAGACCGATGATACGGTCCTATCCTCGATGGCCGTTGAGAGCCTGTGAGCCGAGGAAGTAAGTGATGATACCTACCCTTTGGTACAAAGGGAAAAATGAAGTGTTGATGCTTCGAGAATTGTTGGGCAGACGTCTGCTGAGTTGGAGGCGGCCGATGCGGACCCGCCTTGTGCTGAGGAAACTCTCGAGGAGGGTTCGGGTGCAGTCCCCACGCTGCTCATTGGACATGGCTGCGTTGGTGAGTTCGAGGGGTCTGCTTCCGAAATTTTTCGGGGGCGAGAGGAAGCCTCGATGGAGGATGACGTTGTCGGTGGATTTCAATCGGGCCCATTTTTTTCTCCAGGGGAGATACGAGATGCTCAGGAATGCCCCGATTTTGGGACCTCTCATGGAGAGAATGATCCCTTTAGAGATTATTTTGAAGGCGTCGAGGAGGAGACCGATATAGATGCCCCTGTCGCACTCGAGGAGGCTGAGAGGCTTCAAAAGAAGGTGACCTTCTTGATATAATATGATGCGCTTCGAATTTCTACTCTTTCTTTCTAACTTTCCTCGTTTGTTCTGTAGGTCAAGAAACTGTATGACCAATCCTTCTCGTAGATGCAAGATGAGTTGACTCATCGTGGAGAGGAGATTGAGAAGCTTATATCGGAGTCGGTTGAGCTGGAGGCTCTATGTGCCCGAAAAGAAGAGTATCTTTTCGGTTGATCAACCTCCGGGAAGGCTCGGAGAGAGCGCTCCTAGAGAGGGCCGACTTCATCGAGCAGGTACTCGGGTACCCACAATTTTATCTTTCATTGCCATACTTGGTGCTAATCGGCTTATCTTTTGCGTCTTTCAGATTAGTCAGAAAGATTCCCTAGTGGGGCAGCTCCGAGAGGGTGTTGTGGCCAAGGATGCCGAAATCCTTGAGCTGGCATGGCTGAATGATGCTGTAGCTTCATAGAGGGACGCGCTTCAGAAGAAGCTATCATCGATTCAAGACCTTCTTCGAGGTGCTCAGGAGGAGGCTGCTGCATTATCTGCGGCCAAGTCTGAGGCCGATGAGTTTGTCTCTTCATACAAAAGGGATGATGCTGCCGTGAATGATTTGACCAGGGAGATATCCGAGAATGCCGAACTAAAGCTGGCTCAGGCAGTTGCTCATGCTCGCTTGCAAGCTAGGAGGCAAGCTTTCGAGGAAGAGAGCGCTAAAGGTGTCGATCTCTCTACTGAGATTGAAGAAGCCAGGGCCCTGGAGGAAGAATCAGCAATTTCAACTACGTCGGATGAGGGCTCTGAAAGTGGCTCGGGTTGTAGTGAAGGCGAAGAGTAAATTCACTTACTATTTTGCTTTTTCTTTTTAGTACATGGGACCCTCAGGGGGAGTTTTTGTAAAAACACCCTTGTAAAAACATTTTTTTTGGTATAAAAAGGATCTCTTCATTTCATATCTTCCATACTTTGTTCTGCAATGCTTATGCAAAATTCGACTTTCAAGCCTTGACTTTAGCTTTTTGGAGCCCGCACTTGTAATAATAGAGCCCCTCAAGATCAGATACCTTCTCGAGGCTAGGTCGGCATGAGGGTTTCGATCCCTCGAACGCTGTGTGACAGTGTCATTCATATGACATGACCGTGAAGTGGCCGAGTTGTCCTCGCTGGTACACTTCCCCAAAAGTTATAATAAATTTTTCAGAATTAATTGGTCTTCAGAGTAGTTGAATAGTCGCCGCTTGTTCTAT
>ML407400.1:0-46183 GCA_005239525.1 Nicotiana knightiana | reverse complement strand
TATATATATATATATTCACTCACTTCTTCTTCAGTTTGGGTCTTGCATCTTTGCAAAACTAGTTTCCTCTTTAACGTTCTCTTCCTTTTCTCAGCTTGCAAAACTGCTTGAGTTTCCTTCCTCTTTGTCTTTGTTCAAGTAGTTATGGTTGCCGTTCCCGAATCCATTCACCAAGAAGAGGGAAAACTTGCCTCTGCATCTTGCCCGGCTGGTGGCACACCGCCGGCGTATGGAAAATTAACCTCGAGCTGTTTTGATTTGATAAAAGACTTTGCACTAGAGAAACCCTTCGATGCCCCGGTCCATCGAGAGCATGCGTCGAGGTTTACTCGATCGATAGAAGAAAACCACCTCGAGGCCGTGAGGAGAGATTGCAGATGGGGAGAAAATGTGATGCTGCAGATACCTTCCCGAGAAGAGAATATTTTGGCCTACGTGGAGAGATTCTTGAACGTGTATACGTACCCATTTACATTAGGCCCCCAAGACCGCCTTGTGCTCGAATTCTGAAAAAGGTATCGAGTCACTCTAGCTCAAATTCATCCGTCCTTCTGGCGGATAGTGCTGATGAAGAGGTACTTTACTGAAAAGGCTGAGCTTGAGTTTACTCTTAGCCACCTTATCATATTATATCGGCCTCAGCATTGTCGAGGACTGATTGCGTTACGACGCTGATCCAGCAAGCCTTTTATTGCCAGTGTTGACGACCGGAACCGATGATGGATGATTCGGTTTGTCCGAGTGAGGACTGTCGACATCATTCCTACCAAGTTCCTGTCGTTCCCCGAAAAATGGAACTTCAAATGTAAGTACTATGTCGCGCCTTAGTGCCTTTTGATCTCGATGCTTTATAATGATGTTTCTTTTTCTCTTCCACAGCGGTCCTGTGGATGCCGGAAGAGATCCCCGATCTTGCAGATTGGACTCGGAGGCTAGCAGCTTCTTCGTCCTATGATGAACGCAAGTGGCGGGATCTGTCGAAGGGTAGATGGGAAGCAAAGAACCATGGTATGTGTCATGTGATTGCCTTTCAAGGAATGCCCTTATTTTATGTGTATTAACTCCATCGCCGCAGGCGTTGGTGGATTCTCTGAGGTGAGATCGTGCCCCTTCGAGGAGAGGGAAGGGTCGTCGGCTTCGGAGCCTAGAGAGGGTAATAAGCGAAAAAGGTCCTCGATGGATGAAGACATTCTCGATGAGGCGGGGCCTGACCTGAGGCACAAAGGAGACGCCGCCGCTGAATAAGACTTTATATACGTCGGTCATTATGTGGACATAAACTCTCCTCGGGAGGATGGTTCTTGGTCTACGGCTCAAGCCAGGGGCCTTCCCGCGGTTGTCGATCCTGCTAGGCCTGAGACCTCTAATCTCGAGGGAAGGAGCAAGAGTCCTCCACCATCGTCTGCTTCCCCCCTTGAAGGTACTTCGAGGGACGTTCGGGGCCAAGGGCCGCTTGAACCAAGTGGGGTCTTGAGTGATCATGTCCCCACCGAGAGCGGTTCAACTGAGGCCGATGGGACCAGGCCAGTGGACGCACGCTCAACTTTTGAGAAGGCTCAACGGCTCTGTTCTGAGGTGAGTTTTGATCGTCTTTGGTGGTTTTTCAGTTTTGTATTTTCATCTTTTGAATTGAAGCTTTTTTTTCGTAGGATTTTGACAAGCTCAAGTCTGAGCTGCTCCGTTGCGAGGCCAAGTTACGGGAAACCTTGGGCAAGGAGAAATCTCTCAGGCTTCTTTGTAATGAGAAGAAAAGGGAGATGATATACCTTCGATCAGAGATGAATCAAAGTCGAGATCATGAAGGCAATCTTGAGCAACAGGTAATCCTTATTCTGAGGGAGTACATGCTTCCTTTCCCGCCTTAGAGAACTAATGTTTCGGTGCTTCAGTTGCAGACAAAAATAAAAGCGTTGGAACGCCTTTGGGTCGAAGTCGGAAAGGTCAATTCCGAATGCAATGTGTTGAAGGCGCAGATAGGTGTTCATGTAGCGGCCCAAAGGAATGCTTTGGCCAAGGCTTCTGCCCTCGAGATACAACTTTGCAACGCTCGAGAAGATAGCTCGATTCAGACGAGCAGGATTGCCAAGCTCGAGACTGATATTTTGAATATGAAGGCCGAGGTCATGGATGCCGGGGCTGAAGCTGAAGAAGTTCAAGCAAAGCCCGATAAAAAACTGGTTGTTAATTTGAAAGATGCTTCTTATGCTCGGGCTGAGTTGAGGGGAGCCTTTGACAGAGATAGGAAGGGCAACGAGTACGCCTGATGCATGTCTCGGAGGGAGACCCTCGAAGAGATTCATTCTAGGGGATTTGATCTCTCGGAAGATATAAAGCAGGCCAAGGAGGATGAGATCGACACCAAGTTTTTCCTTTCTTCTAGTGTCGATGCTGATATTTGAAGGTTGCCGAGGGAGCTGGTCCCTAGAGAAGACTAGGTTTTTCTTCCTTTTCCTTTGTAAAAACTCTTGTGGGAGCATTGTAAATGTATATTTCTAATACACACACACACACACATATATATATATAGAAAATTCTTTGGTATTTATGATTTTCTTATCGATAATTAGCCCGGTGAATTGGACTTCGAAATGAAATCCTTGGCGTTATAAATTGGCCCTGAGGCTTTTTAGGCTGGCCCATGGGATCTTAGGCATCGGGTTGGTACGCCCTTTGATATAGCTGGCGCTTGGGCTCTTACGCATTGGGTCGGTACGCCCTTTGATATGGCTGGCGCTTGGGCTCTTACACATTTGGCCCTTAGGCAATTTAGTTAACCATTTCGGGCTCAGTCTTTGAGTCAGGTTTCGATTCGAGCTCATCGACCCTTAGGTTTTTTAAATCGGCCTTGAGGCTCTTTAGGCTGGCGCTTAGGCTCTTACACAATGGGTCGGTACGACCTTTAATGTGGTTGGTGACTTGGGCTCTTACGCATTGGGTCGGTATGACCTTTAATGTGGCTGGCGACTTGGGCTCTTATGCATTGGGTTGGTACGACCTTTAACCGGTTCTTTTCAAAGTTTTTTCGAAGTAATTGGAGGCCTGTGATTTTATGGCAACAGTCGGACGTCTCCGAGTCGCATTAGTTTGGCCGGAGCCTTATGACGGTGGTCATTGTATTTGGCCGTAGCCTTTTATTCCCCGAGTGAGATAGCCTCGGCGTCTATATAGAGGGTACGCCTTTTTAGGGGTCTTACAAGTTCGAATATATAGCCTTGACTTCGATATCGGGATTATGCCTTTTTAAGGTATTACAAATTTGTACATGCCTTGCTTGAGGTCTTACAGTTTTGATGTTGCCACGTGGAGGGCTTACATTGGTGCCTCATGGAGAGCTTATGAGCTCGAAGTTGCTGTCCCTGAGGGTAGTCTCCAAGTCGAGGTTATGCCTTTTTTAAGGTCTTACAATTTTGACGTTGCCTCATTGAGGGCTTACAAGTTTGAGCATGCCTCGTTGAGGTTTTAGATTGTTGATATTGCCTCATTGAGGGCTTATGTTGTTGACATTGCCTCATTAAGGTCTTATACTGTTGATATTGCCTCATGGAGGGCTTACGAACTTGAAGTTTCCGGCCCTGAGGTCTTACAGTTTCAAGTTTGATAGCTCGATGAGCCGACTGTCGGGGACAGTCGAAGACTTTACAGTTTTGATGTTGCCTCGTGGAAGGCTTAAATTGGTTCCTCATAGAGCGATTATGAGCTCGAAATTTTCGGCCCTAAGGTCTTATGGTTTCGAGTTTTTGATGACTCGATGGGGTGGTTGTCGAGGACAGTCCCTGAGTGTTTGGGAAATTTTTGGATCTAGGGCCGTTTTCTTGTGAAAATAGAAAACTTCTTTGACGTGCGAAGTTTTTTTATGATAAAAGATTCTTCTCCGATTACTTGGTATAAGTATAAATTTTTTCACCATCGAGGGTTCGATTATTCTATTTGGACACCGTTCATTCGACCGTTTGGTCCTATACATTGTTCTCCTGTCGAGACCCTCTTTTGCACATTTCAGTTTCTTCGAAGAGTTGATCTCCCGGGGGGATGCCCCCCCAGTATTTTAGGCTGATCGAAGAGAAGCCTTGAATACTTGGTGAGTTCTCCTTCGGTGGCATATGGATGTTTCCTCGTTAAAAACCTCGTCGGTAAAACCCATTTGGGATAAAATCCGATACGAGGGAAAAAGAGCGCAACGCATGCTTTAAAACCTAATGCCTTCGAGCTGGAGGGTGCTTCGATTCCCTTCAATCGAACACCTACACATAGGTTAGTAGAAACGTGAGGTAAAGAGGGAGAGGATTGTACCTTAACTGTGGTGGCGTTCAAGCCTCGATATGTTTCAGTTACTCTTTCTGAGGACGCGGCATGGTCCTTTATTCATTCATCAAGGATGCAGTTTCTGATCGCTACTTGGCTATTTGCTTGTTTTTTGGCTCCTTCAATGTAGAAGGTGCCGGCGTCGGTGACACATCATGCACTGCGAACATTTCTTTTGTTGCGTGCTGCTCTTCGTATACTGTTTTTGCTCCATCCTTCGTAGGAAACTTCATCATTTGATGAAGGGTTGACGACACCGCCCTTATACTGTGAATCCATGGACTTCCAAGCAATTCATTATATCTCATGTCACCTTCGATGACATGAAACTTGGTATTTTCAATTGTACCGGCCACGCTGACTGGGAGGATGATTTCCCCTTTCATTGTTTCGCTCGCCATGTTGGATTCATTGAGGACACGGGAGGTGTGCACGATCTGGTCGATCAATCCGAGTTGCTCTACCACCCTCGACCTAATTATATTGGCCGAGCTACCTGGATCTACGAGCACAGGTTTATCCTAAAATTTATTCAAAAGGAAAGAAAATACCAGTGCGTCATTATGAGGTTGAGACAAGGTCTCGATGTCCTCTTCGCTTAATGAAAGAGCATCTTCGGGTATGTAGCTCCAAGTTCGCTTTTCCCTTGGTGATGGATACTTTTGTTTTCTTGAAAACGGGTCCCTGAGGGACGTCGACCCCTCCAATAATCATGTGGATAACGTGCCGTGGTTCTTCTATTTCATTCTTCCTGTTCGCCTCTCTTTCCCGAAATTGGTTTTTAGCTCGGTCGCTGAGAAACTCTCGAAGGTGTCCTTTGCTAATTAGTCGGTCTACCTCTTCTCGAAACTGTCTGCAATCCTCGGTCCTATGACCGTGGGTACCGTGATATTCACATATTAAGTTAGGGTTCCTTTGCAAAGGATCTGCTAGTACGGGTCTCGGCCACCTGGTGTCCTTGATTTTACCTATGGCCGATACGATGTCTGAAACATCAATGTTGAAGTTGTACTCAGATAGCCGGGGTGCCTCTACCGGCCCTGTGTGCCTGTCAAACCCTGCTTTGTTCATGAGTCCCCGAGGATTCTGTCTTCGATCCATCATTTGGTCACTTCAAGGTATGTTACGCCTCGGGATATTTCTTCGATTTTCTATATGCGGTTGATACCTTTCCTTTCTTGACCTCGACTCTCTTTATGGAAGCCTTGATTCCTTTGCTAAGAGCCTGCTGGGATACACCGAAACCGAGGGGGGCAATTGGTCATCTTCAACTCTGATCTTTGACTGATACATGTTGTGTACATCCGCCTAAACTACGGCAGGATACTCGATTAAGTTTTGCTTCAACTGCTTTGAAGCTATCGAGCTTCGTTCATTCAAGCCCTGAGCGAAGGCTTGCACTACCCAATCATCGGAGACCGGTGGTAATTCCATTCGTTCCAGTTGGAAGCGGGATACGAATTCCCTTAACATCTCATTCTCTCTTTGTTTGATTTTGAAGACATCAGACTTCCTCATAGCGACCTTGATGGCGCCAGCATGTGCCTTCACAAAAGAGTCTGCCATCATGGAAAACGAATCTATCGAGTTCGGGGGCAGGTTATGATACCACATCTTAGCCCCTTTGGATAATGTTTCTCCAAAATTTTTCAATAAGACGGATTCAATCTCGTTATCTCTTAGGTCGTTCCCTTTCACAGCACAAGTGTAAGCAATAATGTGCTCATTGGGGTCCGAGGTTCCGTTGTACTTCGGGAGATCGGGCATTCTGAATTTCTTCGGGATGGGCTTCGAAGCAGCACTTGATGGGAATGTATTTTGCACGAACTTCTTTGAGTCTACACCCTTCAGAATCATGGGTGCGCCTGGGATATGATCAACCCTCGAATTATAGGTCTCCACCATTTTGTCGTTAGCTTCTATCTTCTTTTCACATGATTCAATCCTCTTTGTGAGGTCCTCGAGCATCTTCATAATAGCGGGGTCGGTCGCTGACCCATTATTGCTCGACCTTTCTGGTGTATGTTCGACTCGAGGAGCCGTTTCTGGTAATGTTGTGCTTGGGGTCTTCTGATGGCTTTGTAGCTGAGCAATAGCCACTTGTTGTGCTTGCAACATCTCAAAAATGACATGAAGGCTAACTTCTCTTTCCTTTTGAGCAGGGGCTCCCTATGCTTCACGCTAGTCTCCTTCATGCACACTTTCGTCTATATGAGAGCTTACATCGACATGTTGAGCGTTGCGTGAGCCTTCATCGATGGGGATTTGCGATGGTGCCCCTTCAGGGTTTTGCGGTGGTACACCGGCACATGAAGTAGCTGCGCCATTCTCTCCATGATCTTCAGGACCGTTGTTTTCATGTGCGTTCACTGAGTTAGACATTTTCTGACCTGAACTTGAAGATGCTTGGACAAGAAAGAGTGTAAAGAATAACTTGTATTTTTAGAAAACCAGCACTAAAACAATCATTATTATTTTTAGCCCAACGGTGGGCGCCAAACAGTTTACCTTGAAAATGGTAATTACAATTATATTTGATTTAGTGATTCTAAAAATACGTGATCTATTTTAATACCAGTTTTCTAGGCAATAGGTGCTAAGTGAGAAGTGAGAAAACGAGATAAGAGCGAATGATAGTGAGACTGTGCAAACCAAGCAGTTAGGAGACGGGATCTCGAGCTTGGTCGAAATAGGCCTCGAGGTCGAGCTCGAGAGCTTGACAGGGGTCGGTCGAAGAGGATACAACAATATTGAAGGCCTCGAAGATGGCCCTTTTATGATCAATAATGAGTAATAAATGAAGAACAATTAATGAACACAATAAATGAAAGGCAATAAATGAATGAAAGGCAATAAATCAGTGAAACAATTATAGAGAATGTTTGAGTTAGAGAGCAGAGAATGTTCTTGTTCTTGTATTGAATATCATGTGTCTTACAAAATGACAAGGGTCCCCTTTATATAAGAGGGGGAATTCCAACATAGTACATGTGTAATTATTACAAAGAGAGATGGTTGGTACAACCATTTAATGCCACGGTACGGGCTCGTACTATTTTGCGTATTTGGTCAGCTTTAACCACGTGTCATTTGGAAATTTCCCGCTTTTCCATGTTGGTCTTCGATTTACACTGCCTCGAGGTCGAGGATCCTCGACATGCCTCCTTGATGCTACAACTCGAACCCCTTCGAGCCTTCTGAGTGCCGTAATGATCATAAAATTGGGCTCTCTGATTTTAGTCGTATCCAGTGTCAATAGATAAGTCGTAGTTGCAAATATGATGATCTCTTTTATCTAGTCATAAAGAAGGTTTACACTTCAAATTACTATAAAGGTCAACATGATATCAAATTCAAATATTGAAGTTCATATTATTTGAAGGGGAGGCTTGGCGTAACTGGTAAAGTTGTTGTCATATGACCAGGAGGTCATGGGTTCAAGCCGTTAAAACAGCCTCTTGTAGAAATGCATGGGTAAGGCTGCGTACAATAGATCCTTGTGGTCCGGCCCTTCTCCGAACCCTGCGCATAGCGGGAGCTTAGTACACTGAGCTTTTTTTTTTTTTTTTTTTTTTAAGTTTATATTACTAGATGAAGATTCGTTTTTCTTACGTGCCACTTACTTGAATTCTAAGGTAAACTATATACTTGAGGTAAAAGTCAAGAATTTCAAAAATTAAACTTCATACTTCAACATTTTCTATATAAACTATTATTTCCTCGGAAAAGTATCCGCAATAGGAATTAAGAAAATTTGAATTCAATAAAAATTGCTATTACTTGATATCATGGCTTCCTTCACTTTCTTTAGCCGATGGTCTATCGAAAACAATCTCTCTGCCTCTCTAGGGTAGGGGTAAGGATGATCCTACCTTCCCCAGACCCCACTCGTGGAATTATACTGGATGGTTGTTGTTGTCGTTGAATTCAATAAGAGGATGATTTGGATTTCGATGATGGGTTTTTTAACCATTGCTGGATTTTCTTCGGTTTCTTCTCTGGTGGTTTCTTAATCGTTTCTGCTGCTTATTTCTGAATGTTCTTGACAATGACGATGATGGTTGAAAAAATGGAACACAAAAACTAGTTAAATGAGGCGTCAGATATATCTTTTTACTATTCACTCGCCTACTTTTGGTGTAAAAACTAGATACTACGTGTCAAAAGTAGTGTGTTATTGACACACTTTAAAAAGGTTTAAGTGAGTAAAATTATTCCTATGATCAACAAGTGTAACAGGAATTTGAGAATTTGAGAATAAGCTCATGTGGTAATCTATGTATTAAGCCAATAAGAAAAAGAAATCGTTTTGTTATATACAATTCAATCCCTTCTATTTGTTTCGTGGACTTTAAAAATACATTGAAATTCTTTTTTCATATATTCCACCATGTTTCCAAATAGTCATGCAAAGGATTAAAGGTTATAACAAAAGTTTATTTGCTAAGACTTTCATCCAAGGTACTAATAAAAGGTACTAACATAATGGCAGAGATTCCGAAATGCAAAGAAATGTTATGTTCTTTGTATCCTTCCCTTTTATTTTAAATGAACTCAAAAAATTATTTATAGAATTGAGACTAATCGCCCAGTTGCCATTATGTAATAAGTTCTGTTTATATTCCATTAGCAACAAAAAAAAAGTACTAGTATGAGTTACTAAATCAGCGGGAATTGACTCAGTTGATGAAACATCTCATTTCTACGGATAAGTCAGAAGTGTGAGTCACATAAAAAGCACATATAATATGATAAAAATATATAATTTTTAATTAATAGTTAACGCATTAAATAATCGTTACAAAGAAAGTAAATTAAGGAAGGCAGGCGTAATATTATAAACCACGAGTCAGGCCAATACGATGGAGCGTCTCCGAAATTAATACGTATTTTATATGTCGGGTACACAAATGACATACAAAATACATTCAACTAACATAATTGTATATAAATTGTATGCAAGTTGTATGTATATTTTATTTAATCGAATTTTGTACAATAAAATATTATATACAAATTGTATATAAACAATATGTGTTTGACCAACAGAATGGCACCATTTAAAATATGGAGTGCTCTCAAGTTGCTCTGACTTCTCTCTAGTTTCTCTCTCTAACCACGAGCTCACCGGCGCACGTTAGTCTAACCGGCGACCACCGTGGAAATGGCTAGGGGAAGAGGAAGACCTCGATGGAGACCAAGGCTGCAACCTTTAGCTGGAGGAGGAAATTCAGCTGAAGGCAATAAGTAGATAGAGAAAGACCCAGTAATAGAATCTAATGTTCCATTGGATGGCAACCAACTGAATCAACATGCAATGGAGGATTTGACACAAAGTAAAGCTAAGGGAAAGGGATTGAGTGAGAATATGAGTCAAATTGAACAAGTGAATGAGAAGAGTTTAGATCTGTCAAGTTCAAGCAAAGCTACACAGGACCTAACATCAGTAATGGAGGAAAAAGGTGAGAAAACTCTGTGGAACTCTCTGTTCGCAGGTAATAGGAGCTCGGAGAATGGATTGAAATTGAATTATGTATCACCTACAATTTTTGATGGGAAAACAGTAGTACAACTAGAAAAAGAGGATGTAGAAAAGGAAGTAATGAAGTGGAAATGTGATCTAATTGTGTATGTAATTAGGGAAACTCCAGGTTACAATTACATGCATAGACATGTGAAACTAAATTGGAATCAAGTTGCATAGCCGGAAGTATTCTATCATGATGAAGGATACTATATGGTTAGATTTAACAATATGAATGATATATTATACTCTGGGCCGTATACAATGAATAATAAACCACTGATTTTGAAACCTTGGACTGAAAGCTTTGATTTCAATAAGGAATTTCTGGCTGAAATTCCTTTATGGGTGATTCTTCCTAACCTGCTGGGGAGTACAGTCACTAAGCAGAATTGCTAGTGCAATTGGCAAGCCATTGTATGCATATGAATGTACATCAAAGCAAAAGAGAATCTCTTATGCTAGGATGTTGATTGAGTTTAATGTCACCAGAGCTTTGCCTACTAGTATCACAGTATGGGAGCCGGATGGAAGACAGTTTGAACAGGAAATCGCCTATGACTGGAAGCCTGAATTCTGTGAAAAATGCTTGAAGATAGGACACTCGTGTAAGGATAGTCCAGCATAACAGAATCAATTTAATCAACAAGGGAGGAGAAGTAAAACATATACTCAACAAATTGTTGTTCAACAGAAGGAAAAAGTAATACAAGATTGGAGACCTAAAAGGATAAATGAAGAGAAGGAGATGCAGGTTATGATAAAGGAGGCAGAAGATAATACAGAAATACAGAAAGAAGAGCATTCAGAAAGAAGAGCAAGTGATAAGCAAACTTCTATTCAACCACAGGAAACACAAACTCCAGGAAGGGAAATTCAAATGTTACAGAGAAGTACAGAATTGAGCTGCAATAGAGAATTTCCAACACTGGCTGCCAGTGTGGTGAAAGGGAATAGAATGGGGGAGAATACAAGTGGAAAGGGGACTCAAAAAAGCTTGCCCACATCTGTTAAGGGGCCACTTATAATAGCACAATGACTTGGATGATATAGAATGTGAGGGGAATAAATAAGCGATATAAACAAAAAGAAATAAAGATCTACATAAAGAATAAGCAAATAAAACTAGCAGGGTTTGTGGAGACTAGAGTGAAAGAGAGCAGGGCTAAAAGAGTAGTCAACAACATTGTACCAGGCAGGGAAATGCAGAACAACTATCAATGTGCAGTGAATGAGAGAATTTGGTTGACATGGGATCCTAAAATATATTGTGTTGATATTAAAATGATAGATGCTCAGTTGATTCATGGCATAGTTAGAGGAAGAGTAGATGGCTTTGAAGCTTTCTTAACACTGGTGTATGGGTTTAATACAATTGAGAAGAGAAAAACTATATGGAGTAATCTGGAAGACATAGCTCAGCAAATGACTAAACTATGGTTAATTGGTGGGGATTTCAATGTTATGCTGCATGTCCATGACAGAAAGTATGGTAATCCAGTGGCTATGAATGAAATGGTGGACTTCTCAGACTGCATTCAGAATCTATTCTTAAATGAGTTAGAATTTAAGGGTGAGTATTACACTTGGTCTAACAAACAGCAGGGAGATGACAGAATACTAAGTAGAATTGATAGAGTATTTGGGAATGACATGTGGATGACAAATTGGGGACATGTTTGCACTGAATATGATATTCCTATGATATCAGATCATTCACCTATGCTTCTAAACATCAAAGCTGTTAGATCAAATATAAAATCACCATTCAGATTTTATAATGTATGAGCATATCACAAGGATTTTGGAAGCATTGTAAAGACCATATGGAGCAGGAGATTGGCAGAAGATGGCATGGAGAATATATGGAAAAAACTGAAAGCTATGAAGTCTTTATTCAAAAAGCTTAATGAAGATGAATACAAGGGAATAACGAGGAGAATTGAAGAGGCAAGAAACAACCTTAACATGGTTCAAGAGGAGATTCAGAACCAATACACTGATAGACTTCTAGAGTAGGAGAAGCAAACTCTACAGCAGCTAGAGAAGTGGTCACTCATAGAAGAGAGCATCCTACAACAAAAATCAAGGGTGAAATGGATCAAATTGGGAGACAACAACAACAAATATTTTTCTGCTATTGTGAAATAAAGGAGCAACAGGAAACAAATATGGGAATTAAGTACAGAAGATGGTAGAAAAGTCAAGAGCCAGGTAGAAATTAAAGAGGAATTCATAAGATTCTACAAAATCTTGATGGGGACTTCTGCTAAGTTTTTACCAGCAATCAATAAAGAAGTGATGAGGAATGGACCAAGACACAACCATGAGCAACAGTTGAGTCTAGTTGCTGAGGTGCCAGAAGATGAGGTATATAGAGGATTATGTGCTATACAAGAAGATAAAGCTCCAGGGGTGGATGGTTACAATTCATGTTTCTTCAGGAAAGCATGGCCAGTTTTGAAGGAGGAGATGGAACAGCAGTTCAAAAGTTCTTTATCACTGGAGAATTATATAAGGCTATAAACTGCACAACAATCACATTAGTGCCAAAGGTGAACAGTCCAACCACAGCTAGAGATTTCAGGCCTATTGCATGTTGTACTGTCATTTATAAAATCATTTCCAAGATACTACCAAACAGGCTGCAGAAAGTAATTGCTAGTGTAGTAAGTGAAGCACAGGCAGGGTTTATTCCAGGAAGGAAAATAGCAGACAACATAATTCTTGCTCATGAGTTGGTTAAGGCTTATATAAGAAGGAATTCATCCCCTAGGTGTATGATCAAGATTGATTTAACTAAAGCCTATGATTATGTAGAATGGTCATTCTCAGAACAAGTGATGGTAGAACTGGGATTCCCTAATAAGTTTTTGGGGTGGATACTGACATGTATGAAGACTGTTACATACTCAATTATAATCAATGGTGAAGCATCTGAGCCTTTTCAAGCAGCAAAGGGATTAAGACAAGGAGATCCTATGTCTCCCTTTTTATTTGCACTTGCTATGGAATACTTGAGTAGGAGTCTGAATGAATTGAGGAAAGACAAAGAGTTTAAATATCACCCAAGGTGTGCTAAACTGAGCATAAACATTTGAGCTTTGCAGATGACTTGTTACTCTTTGCAAGGGGTGATATGAATTCAATCACTAAGATGCAGCAGTATCTCAACCACTTTTATGGGACCTCAGGACTGAAAGCTAATCATTGGAAGAGCTCTATCTTCTTTGGTGGTATTACAAAGCAAACTGAGGAAGAGATAGTAAAGATTTGGTTATTCCAAAGGTACTCTGCTAGTTAAGTACCTAGGAGTTCCCTTAACTACTAAGAAGATGTCTATAAGCACAATGGCAACCACTGATTGAGAAAATGGTAACAAGGATAACCTCATGGATAGCAAAGAAGCTCTTTTATGCTGGAAGAATCCAACTAGTACAATCTGTTCTGTTTGGTATTCAAGCTTATTGGTCGCAGCTGTTCTTAATTCCTAGCAAGGTGCTTAAAACCATTGAAGCATACTGTAGGAGTTATGTATGATCGGGAGTTAATGTTATCAAAAGGAGGTCTCTGGTGGCATGGGAGAAACTATGTCTTCCTAAGAGTGCTGGAGGCCTAAATTTGATCAACTTAAAGATATGGAACAAAGCAGCAGCATCTAAGAATTACTGGGACCTAGGACATAAGGGAGATAAAATGTGGATCAAGTGGATCCATGAATATTATATAAAGGACCAGCAGCTGTCTACTATAAAGATACTACAACAAGCATCATGGTTAGTCAGGAAAATGATGGAGGCAAGGGATACGGTTGAAGCAATACAAAGGTCAATAGAAGGAAACTGCACTCTAATAAGACAATTATACATGATTATGCTGGGCCAACAACCAAGAGTTGAATGGAAGATGTTATGTTCAGGAATGAAGCAAGGGCAAAAGCAAAATTCACAATGTGACTATATTTTCAAGATAAGATGATGGCCAGTGATAGGATGAACAAATGGGGATACAGGTAGATAAGGACTGTGTTCTATGCAAAGTTCATGAAGAGAGCAGGAATCATATCTTTGTGGAATGTGATTACACTAAACGAGTATGGGATAAATTGATAAGATGGATGCAGAGGAAAACAATATGGCCAACAGAATGGAATCAACATTAGAAGTGGGCTAAGGAGAATGCAAAAGGACGATCAAATATGGCAGAAGTGTTCAAGATGATATATGTTGAACCCATTCATGCAATCTGGAATGAAAGGAACTGCAGAATCTTCCAACAACAAAGCAAAGCAGCTGAGGAGTTAGCTAGGAAAATAGCATACGTATGTAATGTTAGAGAAACAAAAAGAAATAGACAAATGATACAACAATATATTTTCTGAATGTAAATAATAGTGATATGGAGAGGTATAGAGAATGTGTATAGGATGGAGAGGCTAAATAGTTGGACAGTTGATTGTGTATACAATCAACTGTGGTTATGTAAAGATTTTCAAAGGTGATTAATAGAAAATTCAATCACCAAAAAAAGTGTTTGACCAAATATATATATATATTGTAAAAATCCTCGATTACCTTTTGTAAATAGGAAAATGTAGCTAAAATGGACAAATATTATCCTTATTTTGTATGTATAGGAAAATAAAAGTTCCCTGAATAATCCTACCCCTGGCCACGCATTATATACCACACTATTTGATTAGACATGGAGCTAAGACATTAGTTTGACTACCTTATAGTATATGTAGTATTAAAATATGGTTTCCAAACAAAAACAATACACCCTTAACTCTTATCTACCTTTGCGACTTCACAGAATAAGAGAAAATAGGGAAAAGCTTAGTCCCTTGCTTTGGACAATAATGTAGTCAATAAAGTAGTCAAACTAATTGAGGCAATTAACATCAAATACAAAAGTTCAGAATGGAACTACTTCCACAAGAAGAAGATGCTATTCACCATCAACTAGGTAGGAAACTAAAGCATAACAGCTACAAAACCAAACAGACATGGCAAGGCAACTAGATTAACAGGAACTCCATCAAATAGTACTTCCTTGATCAATGCATAGCCATCTAGAGCTAGAGTTGGGATTGCTCAACGAGCCTTGTCCTCTTTACTGATCTGACTTACTCCGCCTGAAAGGATGATATGCCTGCCTACAGATGAGAACTAATCGCACGTGAGACTCAGATTGAAAAGAGGATCACTAGACTCTCAAAGGAAGCCTTGATTTTTTGCTTGTTTCGTGGACGTACACTCCAATCCAGCAGCATCAATCTTTTACTATCTAATCAATGTATCAACTCTCCACAAGTCAAGATTAGCGCTGAAGTAATCTAAGAAGATAAATCTATCACCCATATACTCCAATGTAACATCTCTACTTCTACTAGCAATTGACGTAGCTAACTTGTACTATACTATTGAATAAACTCTTCCATCTAGTGAAGAGAAGAAAATCGAGTGGATAGTGGTCAGCCTGATAAATGGACAAAGAAATTATTAAAAAAATTGGTACTGGTAACAAAAACAAGAACAGAAGATCAGCCGGAGAAGCTTTTCCTGCCTACCGATGAACTGTGATAGCTTTAATCTATCAAATATAAGAGTATTGGACAGAAGGTAACTACAGTACAAGTACGTGGCTCAATAGTTAAAACGGTTCAAGGCCGAAGTAGATGATGGTTATCTTTCCCCCCAAGCAGGGGATCATTAAAGTAAGCATCTTGTTTGTACAAAAAAGAACATACCCCTATTACAAGTGAAATCTCAAAATGTTTTCAGTCATATGTACTGATAGCTTGGAAGAGCTGTATAGTTGCAGAGCCCAATCAGCACCACAATCAGCACGAACATAGATTACCATTATACCATACTCCATCCTTAAAATAAACAAACGAGATTCTTACATTATGAAAATCAAACAAATCAACCTACTTGATAACAGAAGAACTAGAACAAGGGACAAAACACACAAGTTTTCCAGTCCGAGAGAACTAGCAAACAAGACTAGAGCATTGTCCTAAATGGTGACGAATATACTTCAGAATTAAAGATATTACTAAACAGTATTAACTCAAAAGATATTGCTAGCCTTTAAGCTTTCTTAGCAGAATACAAGCATAACCTTCCTATAAAGCACCAAAGCAAAAAAAGAATCCAAATTGCGCATTCAATTTTATACAAACTAAAAGGATATAGTATTAAACTGGCCTTGTTGCAAAACATGTGTGTGAAACTAATATGGTAAAACAAACTCAACATATCAAAATCCAATATTCAAGAATGTGGATCGACTATTCCACCATGCACTTATTACCTCCCACCAACAACTGGATAACTCTGCTCGACTAAGGCTTGCGCAGATGGGAAGATATCACCTAATGTCTTTTGTCTTCTCTGGTTTGAACCCTCTTCCCGAAGGTTGCACCCACTTCATTGACCGCTCGGTCACACCCTTGGCTAAACCCGAAAAATAGATCTTGTTAGCACTTGATAAAATATCATGACCAGATAACTGAATAAACTAGAATGAACAGCCAACTATCTGTCAATTCACGAGCTGACAATTCATCCTCAGTTATGTTCTCCATGAATCTTAACCAACCGATTCTCAACACTCATTGCAAATTCTCCCAATGCTTCATAACTATAAACAACCTTCCCCACCCCTAATTAATTATTTTACCTGGCTATTACTAGAAAAATGCCTTCAAAATACCAAATTGCATAGTTAAACTAATATCATGAGGAGATAAAACAGAGAGCACAATTACAATTTTAACAAACCCACCAGCTTAATAACCAACATCATAGTATTAGACCCATAAAACACAAACCCGAGTACATGAAAATTCAAGAGGAAATCGAAATGTCTTACCAGTATACACTACAAAACCAACATTTACTCATACACAACACTAAAATTGATCAATACCAAGGTGATCCAGCTAAAAAAAGCTAACTCCTCCATTTCAGGTTTCACAACCCATTAGTACGAAAACATCATTACAAGTAAAAAATCAAAGTTTCATTGCACCAAAAACAAAAACCAATATGTCCAACAATAGTCAAATTGATAAATATATCCCACCACGCCCAAGATTATCAATCAGGGTATATACACCAAAAAGGGCTATTACTCCATACTTCACAAAAGCCAAAATTGACTCAGCCACAACTTAAATCAAAATTGATCAAGAGTGTGGATCAATCACAACCAGCAAGCCAGTTTATCGAGTCAAATAAAACATGCTTAGAGAAGGTCCCTCCTCCTAATGGTATCCAGGCCAGCTAGCACATCTCGACTACTCCACCACCAGGTAAAAATTCTTCCTGCCAAGGTGAAAAGAAATCACCTAATATTTTTTGTCGATTTAAACCTTAGTCTCTAAGGTATGCATTCACTTCATTGACCACTAGGACAAACCCTTGGGCAGCTCGAAAAATAGGTCCAGTTACCACCGGCTGAGGTTTCATGACCGAAAGACCAAATAAACAAGTATGATCGGCCAAGAAACTGTCAATTCACGAGCTACCTATTCATCCTCAATCATATCCTCCATAAATCATGACCAACTGATTCTCAACAGTGATTGCATATTCTCCCAACGCTTTACAACGATAAACAACCTTCCCCACCACTAATTAATTACCAAAAAATGCCTTCAAAGCCAACTTGCATAGTTAAAGTAATGTTTCATGAGGAGATACCACAGAAAACAGCACATATACAATTTAACAAACCCACCAGCTTAATAACGAAGTCACAGCATTAGACCTTAAAACAAAAGCTCTACTGCATCAAAATTCAAGAGGAACTGAAGCTTCTTAAGAGTACACACCACAAAACCAAAATTTTACTCATATACAACAAAAATTATAATTGATGAATATCAAGGTGATCCAGCTAAAAAGATAACTTCTTTATTTCAAGTTTCACAACCCAATAGCATCAACAGAAACAAAACTTCTAAACAATAATATTGCCAAATAAAAGTCAAATCGACTAATATCATACCCCAAAATAACCTTACAACAAAAAGGGGTTTTAGACAGGGCTAAGAAGTTGAGAAAGAGAGGGTTTGGGTTCAGAATTCATGCCAATGATGATGACAAGTGGGATAAAACCATAATGGGTTATGACTTTGGCCTTTTTAGCAGTCCATGTACCCCACTCCTTCACGAATTTTCCCACCATAGCCACTGCTCCGTCGTCCTCATCTGCTGCTGCTGCCTTTTTGGTGGTCTTGCCTTTAGCCTTCAGCATAATCTTGGATGACATGTTTTTAGATCTCTCTGATTGTTTCTTGGATTTTTGTGCAGGTCTGAACTGAGGAAAACTTTGATTCGACTCAGAGTATTCAGTATATAATGCCCTACAACTACAAGGGTCTATGGACCAAAATTGGGAATTTAGGTTTAGAGCAAAGACAAGTTTTGGAAATGTGAGATTAGCCCCAAACTTCACTAGATGGACGCTTTTTAAAATTCACTTGTTTTATTATCCACCATTTAACCTAAATTTTGTTAAGGGAAAAGTCTCAAATTTATCCTTCATCCGATGTTAAGTAATTTTGTTCGTTAAATTTTTTATCTAATACTATCTGAATCGTTGAAAAATAAAATTAGTTTGTTCTCTTTGATCCTTAAGGCTGCTTCAACCCAAGAATTTAAAAAAAATTAGTCAAAAGTTGAAGGATAAATTTGAACAGGTGGAGTCTGGCTATTACAAGCTAGAGTTTAGTTAATAACAAAATATATACAAGATGATTTACTATCGGTAAATATAGAATGGACCAAAAATGTAATGAATATTATAAAATAAAGATCATAAAGTAAATAAATCATGACAAGTATAAAGAGAGAGAGAGTGATATATTATTTAACTTCAAATTTATGTACATAGTAAACTGAAAACTCCTCTATTTATAGAAAAAGGAAGTTACTGTGTAAGCTACTACTGCAAGCTACTGTGTAAGCTCTACTGCAAGCTACTGCGTAAGCTGCTACTGCAAACTGCTGCGTAAGCTGCTTGTAAGTTGCTTGTAAGCTGCTACTGTACCAGATATAGATATTCTTTTATTAGGGGTAATGTTTATCCATAACAGAGTACCAAAATGATAAGCTTCTTGAGGAGGCTTATTTCCAATAGAGTACTAAATAGATAAACATATTTACGGCGGTGTCCTATATGAATAAGCTTCTTCAGGAAGCTTATTTATAACGGAGTACTAAATGAACATCCATAATATAATATATATTTATAACACTCCCCCTTGGTTGTTCATTAAAAGATAACGTGCCTCATTAAAATCTTACTAGGAAAAACTTCGTGGAAGAAAAAAATCCTAGTGAAGGAAAAAGAGTACACATATTTAGGGATACGCATTACTAGGTGCCTCATTAAAAACCTTATAAGGAAAACCCTGTGGGAAAAACCTTAGTACGGAAAAAAGAGTGCATCGCGTATCTTACTCCCCCTGATGAAAACCTTGTTTTAAATATTTGAGTCTCCGCATTCCAATCTTGTATACCATCTTCTCAAAAGTTGAAGTTGGCAAAGATTTCGTAAATAAATCTGTTGGATTGTCACTTGAACGGATTTGTTGCACATCAATATCACCATTTTTCTGAAGATCGTGTGTGTAGAATAATTTTAGTGAAATGTGCTTCGTTCTATCTCCTTTTATAAATCCTTCCTTCAATTGGGTTATGCATGCAACATTGTCTTCGTATAAAATTGTCGGTCTTTTCTCACATTCCAAACCATATTTTTCTCGAATAAAATGAATCACAGATCTCAATCATACACATTCCTTACTTGCTTCATGAATAAATATTATCTCAGTATGATTTGAAGAAGTACCAGCAATAGATTGCTTTGTGAAACGCCATGATATGACAGTACATCCACATGTCAACACATACCCGATTTGAGAACGAACATTATGGGGATTGGATAAATAACATGAATTTGTACAACCAATATGATCTACACCAATTTTGTTAGCATTACCAAGATACATAAGTGTACCAATTGCACTGAGATGGAATATTTCAGGACCAAGGAGTTCCTCATCCTCTTCTAGAGGTCAGAACGGATCCTTATTCACTTCATGTGATCGAACACCCATTTGGTGTACTTAATGGGTGTGCTTTGTTCATGTAAAAACGTTTTAAGACCTTTTATGTATAGACAGATTGATGGATAAAGATCTCGTCTGCCAAATATTCAATTTGCAGACTAAGACAAAGTTTTTCTTTTTGGAGCTCTTCTGGAGTTCCTGTGATATTTATGCCATTAACATAAACAACAAGTGTAACAAACTATGATGTTTTTTTCTTTGTAAAAATGCATGGACAAATTCCATCATTTACATAACCTTCATTCATCAATTCAGTGAGGCACATGCGCCCAGATTGATTTAAACCGTACAAAATGTTTTGTGATCTTATTGAATACATTTCATGATGCTTTGAACTATATGCTTCAGGCATTTTAAATCCTTCAAGGATCTTCATATAGACTTAATCAAATGAATCATATAGGTTATGAATTGCATTTAGAGGGCATGACATCTTCAGGTGTCCGGACTACAGGTTCGGTTCTCACAATTTTTTACAATATTGTGAACTATATTATATCAAATATATCATCGACGATCGTTTTGTATCGGTTCCTAAGAGACATATCTTGTTGAGATATCATCACTTTCTTTATTTTCAGGTACATAAACTTCTTCTGGAGTTTCATGAAATGTTATGTCGTGGGCTCTTCTAGAGCTTATTTCCTCCTTATTATGATCATTTGCTCCTATCCTTTTCAAGGATTGTTACCTTTGGAACCGATTGGTCTACCACGCTTCATGCATAAAATAAACTCCATCCTTCAGGGACTTTAATTTTAATAGGAGCATTTGTAGCTGAAATATGATATTTAATTTTGGACCAACAAATGCTTCTGGCTTTTGACTTGAATTATCTTCTGAGCGAGGATCATACTAATGATAATTCGATTCATATAACATATTTTTTAACTGCTTATTCCATCCCCCTAATGTTAGAAAAATTAACATATATCCTACATCTTCTTTGGGAAACCTATCTTTGTGCTTTGTGGTAGAGAAATTAATCATATACCACGCATCTAAAGTTATTGGATAGTAAAAATATTTGGTTTCTAATCCTAAACCAATTGTGGAGGGAAGGACTTACCATATACTGTTGGTCTTATGCATACAAGTGTTGTTGTATGCAATTTAAAAAATATTAGACCAACACATGAAGTCTTTTTCTCATAAGCAATAGTTGCCATTAATAGGGGGTATTCAATGCTAAACCAACTTGGATATAAACCAGCATTATCAAGATGAACTGTCTTGACTTCATAATCTGAATATTATGCTCTTAATTAGGAAAAGCAATTTCAAATGCCAAACTGCAAGTTGACAATAAACATACATGTAACCATCTCATATATGCATCTATAAGTGGTTCACATGATAGGTGAATGGACCCATATTCACCTTTTATATATTTCAGAATCAGGGGTCTTAGTCCCATTTTAGCTGGTATAATCAATTTATTATGAGAACAAGCAACATAAGAGAATTCTTGAAGAATGTCTTAGTTCTTCAATATATGCTTATCTGAATTCTCAATTAGCTCATTAAAAAATGGCAAATGAAAACTTCAAGTTTATCACGGAAGATGCTATCTCTTAGTAAACTTCTGGTTTACTATGGCATAAATTTTTTCATTAGTAAACTTCTAGTTTACTGTGGCTACTTTTGTATCAGCGAATTTCTGATTTACTGTAGCTACTTTTGCATTAGAACTTCTGGTTTACTATGATACATAAAATAGTACAAATTGAAGAATAAGGCGGGTCACTTCTCACATAAATATTATTTTACCCCCTATGATAGTGGAAACATGAAGATTTTCAATCTTCCAGTCATTTGTGGTCTCAATATGTTAAACTTCAAAGTTACTACAACATATGTTTTGACAATAATCATATAATATGAATGGCATATTTGTATATAAGCTATTCGAGAGCCTTCGTTTATTATCCACAATCTAAAATTTATCAGACACTACCGGTGTCATGTGTCTTCTAGACAAACAGATAGCTCTTTAAGAGTTGTTGATACACTTTGTACTATCAAATATTGTTCAGACACTTCTAGTATCATGAGAGAAAATCATAATAAAATAAATAATATAAAATAATTTCTTAAGCACAAGAAAACACCTATTCGTAATATTTTCCTACTTCATGAGGAAATTTCAATTGTGTTACTTCTTCAGGAGCAAATTTAAAATAAAAAATATTGAGTATATATTCCCTCTTTTGGAGGTGAATTGTAATATATTTACATGAAAAGCGCATTCATATTTACGAGCTTTGTTAATATTGTCACATTCACTTCAGGGAATGGATTAATATTTAGCAAAAGTTCTCATTTTTATGGAACGGAACATAATTACCGAACGTACATTAATCACACCAAATTGTGTGATGGCTTAGAACCTCTTTTAAGATAATGCTACTTCAAGAGCAAATCGAGGCATGCAAGTAATATAGAGAAATTTAGTCTAACTTATCTTCAATTGTAACCATAAAAGGCTTAAATTATCACTTCTGGTGGTCATAGGCATATACCACTTCCGGTAGTTAACAAAATTTAGTTACAATGAGATATACAAAACATAACCACTTTTGGTGGTTGTATATTTCTTGCGAACTCTGCTGGAGTTTAAGTTGATCTAACAATGTATCCACTTTGTAATTCTTTATTAAGATAATTAGAATAAAAACAAATACCAAAATAGGTACTATATACGTAACATATAACCAAGCAAGCGATGATAAAGATATTAAACCAAAAATAAGCAAAACGCTCAAATTCCTTTACACAAATTTGGCCACTCCAAACGTAAGTGATATCCACATCACTACCGCCGAGAAGAAAAGCTCACCACATCAAGGATAAAATCTAACTTATGATTCTTGGAATGAACAATATCTAACCACGGACGTACGAGCGTCTCCTTACATCGGAGATGAACACTGAAATAGAAAGTAAATTTGAAGTAAGTGCTCAAAATGACAGAGTCTCGTGCTGATAACGTGTTATAAAATAAAGACTGTAAAGTAAATAAATCGAACACAAGTATAAAGAGAAACTGATATATTATTCAACTTCAAAATCATGTACATAGTAAACGGAAAATTCCTCTATTTATAGAAGAAATGAAGCTGCTGTGTAAGCTATTACTGCAAGTTGCTATGTAAGCTGCTACTACAAACTGTTGTGTAAGCTGCTACTGCAAGCTGCTGTGTAAGCTTCTACTGCAAGCTGTTGTGTAAGTTTCTTGTAAGCTGCTACTGTACCAGATATAGATAATCTTCTACAAGGAGTAATGTTTATCCATAACAGAGTACCAAAATGATAAGCTTCTTCAGGAGGCTTATGTCCAATAGAGTACTAATAGATAAACATATTTACGGCATTGTCCCATATGGATAAGCTTCTTCAGGAAGTTTGTTTACAACAGAGTACTAAATGAACATCCATAATATAATATATATTTATAGCAATGAATAGCAAAATTGAGCGATTTTAAATGGGGCAAATTTTCACCTTTCCAAATTTATTAAAGTAATATATAGTTAACCTTCAACTTTATATATTTTTCATTTAGGTTGTCTAAATTTTGATCATTTAAGGTTGATTAGTTTAAAGTTAGAAGCAAATTTTACTAATTGAACAATGACTCAATTTGCACCTAAGCTCTCCTATTATTGCCTTTTACATTCACAAGCCTTTATGGACTAGAATTGTCAAACAAAACGAAAGGAAAAGAAGTCCACAGATATTTTCTCTAAGAGGTCGTTTGTTAGGGTAAATAAATAAAAATAATGCATGTATTAGCTTTGTGTATTAGTACAACCTAATTAGTACATTTTAACATATGCATAACTAATACAAGCATACCACCAATGGATGTGGTGCAATGGATGAGTGTAACGACCCGAACGGTTGTTTTGAGATCTCGTCGACTGTTTGAGGCCTCGAGTAGCTTCACTTCATGTTTTATGACTTGTATGCGTGATCAAAATTGAATTTCGGGAAGTTCAGAGTGGTTTCGGAAGGAAAAATCTAAATTCGGAAGCTTTAAGTTGGAAAGTTGACTAAGATTTGACTTTTGAGTAAACAACCTTAGAATCGGGATTTGAAGGTTCCAATAGGTTCCTATGATGGTTTCAGACTGGGGCATATGTTCGGGTTGAGTATCGGGTGGTCTGGAAGCATTTGCGTCTATTATGGAAGGTTGGAATTTTGGAAGTTTAAGAATTTCTTAAGTTTGATTTGAAATGAATGTTGGTGTTTTCAATGTCCGTTTGAAGTTCCCAGCCTTGAAATAGGCTCGTATCATGATTTGTGACTTGCACGCAAATATTTCCGTCATCTCGGGATGTTTAAGCATAATTCGGACGCGTTCGGCGAAGTTTGAATGTTTGAAAGTTTAAAGAAAGGTTTCGATCGTCAATTCAAAATTTTGATGTTGTTTGACGTGGTTTGAAGCTTCGACTAAGTCCGTATCATGTTTTGCGATGTGTTGGTATGTTTGATAGGGTCCCGTGGGCCTCGGGTGTGAATCGGATTGGAAACGGATCAATTTTGGACTTGGAAGAATTGCTGAGGCGGCTAAGATCTGGTGCAATCACACCTGCGTGTAAAGGGCCGCAGGTGAGAGCTCACAGAAGCGGCCAAAGGGATCGCAGAAGCGGAGGGGAGTGAGGTTGGCTGGATTCACAGGTGCGAGGAATCCACCGCACCTGCGAACTCGTAGGTGCAGGCTGTTGGTCGCAAAAGCGAAATAGTGGAAGGGGAGGTAATTCCGAAGAAGCAGAGTAATGGGCACAAGTGCGCCATCGCAGGTGCGAAAGATGCCTGCAGATGCAGAGGAGGGAGTTAATAAGGGAACCGCAAAGGCACAATTTTGGCTGTACCTACGGGACCGCAGGTGCAATGATCGCTGGGCAGAGGGCCTTGATAAGTACGTGGGTTTGACTCATTTTCATTTTTTCATTTATTCCATGGGATCCGACCTTGGAGCGATTTTGGAGCATCATTTTCATCCTCTATCATGAGGTAAGTAATCTCTACAAGTTGTGAGTTTAATATACAAATTTGGGCTTGTAAATACATGAAAAATTGTGGGAATTTTGGGATTTTAAGAGAAAACCTAGAAATTGGTATTTCGGATTTTGACCACGATTTTGGAAGTGAAGTTAGGAATAAAATATGTAATTGAGTTTGTAATGTTATGGGTAAAGTTTATCTTCAAAAATTTTCAAAATCCGAGCACGTGGGCTCGAGGGTTGACTTTATTGACTTTTCGGGCGGAGTTGGGAATTGTTATAAATTGATTAATTATACACATTGGAGTATATTTTGATCGATTTGCACATTGTTTGACTAGTTTCGGATCGTTTGGCTTTAAGTCGATGTGATAGAGAGGCGTTGGAGCCGATTATGGATCTGCGGAGCGAGGTAAATCTCCTGTCTAACCCTATGAGGGGGAAATTTACCCGCAGGTGATGTTCTTGTTGTATGCTACATGTTGTGGGAGCTGCGCATGTATGAGGTGACGAGTGTCCGTGCGTATGTTAGAGTTCCTGATTGTGTCCGGATAGACTTAAGTTTCTGCCATTATTTAATTGTATTATTTGAGCCATCCTTGCCTGTATATTTCACTTATTTTGCTTGTGACCTGAGCTAGGCTTGCATAGAGAGATAGACTCGCTATTGTAGAGATTTGACGAGCTACTTGATTAGCCGCGGAATAATCATGTTTTCCCTTACGAAATTTTCTCGTTGTGCGTTTTCATTGAAAAGCTTCTTTATATTTCATAACTCACAGGTATCTTCGTGAGTGGGGTCAAAGACCCATTAAAGCTTCATATTCTAATGGGATCAGGTTGTTCGCCTTGACAGTATCATATTCTCATGGGAGCGGGTGTTGGTCTCGGCAATATAATAGATGCATCTATGGTTCGTGTTGTTCGACTCTCGCCGGTGCACATATTATTATAGGGATCGGGCCGTTCACCTCGGCATTTCTATAAATACTCTTACGGGATCGGGTCGTTCGCCGCGGCAGTGTCGTGCTTAATATTTGCCAAGAAGTCATCGTATCCGTGAGCTTTCCTGATTTGGATTGTAACGATCTATCTGGTGGGGACCATTTTACATATATACTCCGGTTGAGGAGGTGACCGATAATTGAGAGCTTGTATTTACTGTTCAAAGAACGATCGTACTATGTATCTATATATGTTTACACTATTTATTGACTTTTACCATGCCTCATACTTGTTTACTTTCTATTGCACTTGATATATTGGACCACTAGTAAGTGTCGATGTCGACCCCTCGTCACTACTTCTCCGGGATTAAGCTAGATACTTATTGGGTACGCGTTGATTTACGTACTCATGCTACACTTCTACACTTATTGTGCAGGTGTGTGTGTGTGTGTGTGTGTGTCTATATATATATATATATATATATATTTCTGGTGGCCTTTTGGGCGCAGAGGCGCGTTTATTGCGAGGACTTTATGGTAAGCTGCATTCCATGTTATGATCCGCAACATACAAAGTCTCCATCAAAGTTACTTACATTCTCATGTCTAACTTGTATTGCAGACAAATGTTGTATTTTACTTATATTTATTAGTAGATGCTCATGCACTTGTGACATCGGATTTTGAGAGTTCCTAGTAGATGTTCATTATTGTAGCGACGTAATTATTATCATTTTATCTTGTAATTTATACTTTATACAGAAATTGGTAAAGAGGATCACGGGTTTGATCGAGTACCAGATTTTTACTTTATTTATTTAATGGGATTCATGATTTCAAAACTATTAAAATAAGTAATTAAGTTGAAAATTCACCGTTGGCTTTCCTGATAGCGACGTTAGGCCCCATCACGGCCTATAGAGGATTTTGGATCGTGACAATGAGACTGCTCTTTCCTTAACCAGAGGTCTCGGGTTCAAGTCCCGAGTATATAAAAATCCTTGGTAGGGAGCGCCTCCCCTCGAATAGGGCCCTACACGGCACGATTACAGATATAGTTAGGATCCAATGCGGTAGCAGACACCGAGTAAGAAATCGTAAAAAATAAATACAAGCATAGGTTATACACCCTATTTGGTATCATCCTATGTATTGCTAATTCATAGAAAACCATGATATTAGCAATACCAAGGTTATTAGTACATACATAAACTTAGTTAAAGACATACTTGCCCCCCAAATCCATCAAAACATATTCCAAATACGTTGCGCCATATTTTTATATTTTTATATTGTGATATTTTAATAAATTTATCCCCTTTAGCATTCTAGTATAATAATAAAAAAATATCATATTTAATACTAAATTTGATTTTGAATTCGTTCAAAGCATAAACTAAAGTTTTCTTTATTTGTTAAAAATCAACCTATTTTTCTTAATAATTGGTATTTTATATTTATACTATATAATAAGTGAAAGTATCTTGGTCCGACGAAGGGAAATTTTGGAAAAACATCATTTGTTATGGGCATTTTGGTATTTTACTTTTAGCCCTTCTGTTTCCTCTTTCTTGATAACACGTGTCGGATTTTTCTTCTCTTTTAACTTTATATATTAATTAGTTTTCTCCTTTAGTTTTGCTCTCCTGTGAAAAAAAAAAGAAATTGACTTTAGGGTGAGTTGAGAATGTGAACGTGTCACGACCCAAATCCTAGCCTGACGTGATGGCGACTATCAATGGTACTAGGCAAACCGACATTTTCAAAACACTTCCAACATTTCACAAAAAGATAGGTCAAAAGTTTGTAAATAACAGAGTTTTCGTAAACAAGACTTAAACTCAAAATACAGTGTGGAAAATAACCCCAAACATCGGGATGTCACTAAGTCATGAGCATCTGAACAACCAGTCTAGGAAATAGTGTCTACAAGAGTATGTATCAAAATACAAATAAAGAAATGGATGACAAGGAAGGAGGAACAAGGACTGCGAGCGCCGACAGCTACCTCGTAAATCTCGATAATCAACCGCGCACGAGATCAACGCCCACTATGTCCGGAAACACCTGGATATGCACCCAAAATGCAGGGTGTAGCGTGAGTACAACTAACATAGTAAGTAACAATAATAAATAAGGAACTGAAAGATAGTGATGAGATACACAGTTGTAGTTCATTTAAGTAATCTCAGCAAGAAAGTAGACATGCTTTCAATTCCGGCAGTTTAAGTCAAATCAGTTACACATTACCAAGTTCAGGTAAAACCATATATAATATCCTCCAGAAATTTCAGAACCGTAACATAAATCAGCTAAGTGTAACAACAAATGAAAACAAGTACAGTCTCTCAGGGCAACCACTCAATCTTTCTCAATAGCTCAAACAATCGACTCTTAACCCTCAACGCTCACACTCAATAGGTACCTGCGCTCACTAGGGGTGTACAGATTAAAGGGCTCCTTCAGCCCAAGCGCTATCAAAGCACAGACTCTACTCACCCACTACTGGACTAGTCTACGGGTCACTGCGCCGTGCAGCCCGATCCATAATATATAAATAGCCATAAGGCTCGTTGCGGCGTACAACCTGATCCATAAGTGTGTGTGTGTGTGTGTGTATATATATATATATATGGCTCGTTGCAGCATGCAACCAGAATCCATATATACACACATAGTTCACCGCTCATCACTCAGGCCCTAACTCGGTCACCAACCTCCCCAGTCTCTCGCGCTCTCAGAAATCATACAAATCAACCCAAAAAAAAAACATGTATCGACAAGAAACAAGAAGAGACGGAGATATGATACGCAAGTAAAATCGTGACTGAGTACGAGACATCAAATAGCAGCTAATTCAACAAGTACACGATCTTTGCGGGTCCTAACAGTGACATCATATAGAATAAGCATGATTTTTAACATGATATGCAGTCAAATTTCCATAACACAAGGGGAACATGTAGCTAACTACAAGCTATTCTACTTTACAGTTTCATGGGACGGACTAAGTCACAAGTTCCCACGGTGCACACCCACACGCCCGTCACCTAGCATGTGCGTCACCTCCAAAATAATCACATAATACAAAAATTCGGGGTTTCATACCCTCAGTACCAGATTTAAAACTGTTACTTACCTCAATCCGAGAAAAACTCTACTCCAAAATGCCTTTGCCTCTCAAATCGGTCTCTAAACATCCTGAATCTAGCCATAGGAAGTAAAATACAATTAATATAGGCTAAAGGGATTAATTCCATAAGAAAAATACTAAATTATAGCCAAAAATCCGAAATTGGCTCAAACCGGCCACCGGATCCACATCTCAAAATCCGACAAAAGTCACAAAACCCGAAAACCATTCACTCACAAGTATAACCATACCAAATTTATCAAAGTACGACACCCTTTAGCCATCCAAATCCCCAAAATTCACTCTCCGAATCCCTAGCCGTCCCAAATTTCACCTCAAAACCTCACTAACTAGGTGGGAAATCAGTAAGGAAACATCATTATTGAAGGAAAAAAAATTCAAGGAGCTTACCTCAATAATCACTTAAAAATCCCTCTGAAAAACATCTAAAATCCGAGCTCAAAGTGCTGAAAATGGTGAAAAATCTCGAAGTCTCGTATTTATATGTTCTGCCCTCGTTCGCACATGCGAAAAAAAATCTGCTTCTGAGGTCCCGCATCTATGGTGAAAGTTCCTCTTTTGAAGAAGTCACTGGAGTCCCTAGGGCCCGTACCTGCGCTCCAGGTTCCATACTTGTGGACGCGCTTCTGCGGCTCCTGCCTCGCTTCCGCGGAACCACTTAACCCTAGCTGCCTCCGCACCTGCGACCTTTGACCTACATCTGCGCTACCGCAGGTGCGGGAAACTCTTCGCACCTGCGACCCCACTCTGCATCTGCGGGCTCGCACCTGTGGTTCCCACTTCGCAGGTGCGATTACACCAGAGGAGAATAGTCTTCAGCAATCCTCTAACTTCAAAACTTGGTCTGTTAACCACCCGAAATCAACCCGAGGCCCTCGGGACCTCAAACAAACATACCAACAAGCCCTAAATCATGATACAAACTTAGACGAACCCTTAAATAACCTCAAACAACATAAAAACACGCATTACATACGGATTCAAGCCTAATGAACTTTGAAATTTCCAGATTTCACAAATGACGCCGAAACCTATAAAATCAAGTCTGATTGACCTCAAATTTTGCATAAAAAGTCATAAATGATTCCTCGAACCTACTCCAACTTCCGGAAATCCAATCCGACCTCGATATAAAAATTTCCACTCCCAGACAAACTTTCCAAAATTTCAACTTTCGCCATTTCAAGCCTAATTCTACTACGGACCTCCAAATCACATTCCGAACGCGCTTCTAAGTCCAAAATCACCTAACGGAGCTAATGGAACCATCAACTTTTGAATCTGAGGTCGTTTACACATAAGTCGACATCCAACTTTTCCAACTTAAGCTTTCAATTAAGAGACTAAGTGTCTCAATTCACTCTGAATTCACTCCATACCCGAACCCACTAACCCGATAAGTCATATAGCAGCTGTAGAATACAAAAGAAGCAGAACATGGGGGAACAAGGCTACAACTCTCGAAACAACCACCCGAGTCGTTACATCATCCCCCTCTTAAACAAACGTTCGTCCTCGAACGAGTATAGATACATACGTGAAGTGATGAAAAGATGAGGATAATGGCTGCAGATATCATGCTCGGTCTCCCAAGTCGCCTCCTCGACCGGTTGAGCCCTCCACTAAACCTTCACGGAAGCAATTTTCTTTGACCTCGGCTTTTGAACCTGCCTGTCCAAGATAGCCACCGGCCCCTCAACATAAGATAAATCTTGGTCCAACTGGACTGAGCTGAAATCCAAGACGTGAGATGGATCGCCGAGATACTTCCGGAGCATAGAAACATGGAGTACTGGATGAACTCCTGCTAGACTGGGAGGCAAGGCAAGATCATAAACAATCTCCCCAACATGTCGCAACACCTCAAATGGGCCGATAAATCTTGGGCTAAGCTTTCCCTTCTTTCCGAACCTCTTAACACCCTTCATGGGTGACACCCGGAGCAGGACCCACTCTCCAACCGTAAATGCAACATTGCAAACCTTCCTATCTGCATAACTCTTATGTCTAGACTGGGTTATGCGAAGTCGATCCTGTATAACCTTAACCTTCTCCAGAGCATCCTGAACCAAGTCTGTACCCAATAACCTAGCCTCGCCCGGCTCAAACCAACCCACTGGAGACCGACACCGCCTACCATAAAGAGCCTCACACGGTGCCATCTGGATGCTCAACTAATAACTGTTGTTATAAGCAAACTCCGCTAGTGGCAAGAATTGATCCCACGAGCCCCTAAACTCCATTACACACGCACAAAGCATATCCTCTAATATTTGAATAGTGCGCTCGGACTGTCCGTCTGTCTGAGGGTGAAACGTTGTGCTCATCTCCACTCGCGTACCCAACTCATGCTGTACGACCCTCCAGAACCGTGATGTAAGCTGCGTGCCCCGGTCAGAGATGATAGATATAGATACGCCATGAATCCTCTCGATCTCACGGATATACACTCGAGCCATCTGCTCAGAAGAATAAGTAGTCATCATAGGAATGAAATGAGCTGACTTGGTTAGCCTATCCATAATCACCCAAACTGCATCAAACTTTCACTGAGCCCATGGAAGCCCAACATCGAAATCCATAGTGATCTGCTCACATTTTCACTCCGAAATCTTTAACTTCTGAAGCAACCCACTTGGCCGCTGATGCTCATACTTCACCTGCTGGTAATTTAGACACCTAGCTACATACTCCACTATGTCCTTCTTTATTCTCCTCCACCAGTAATGCTGCCTCAAGTCCTGATACATCTTCGAGGCACCCGGATCAATAGAATACCGCGAACTATGAGCCTCCTAGAGAATCAACTCACGCAAACCATCTACATTGGACACACATAGCCTGCCATGCATCCTTAATGCACCGTCATCCCTACAGTGACCTCCTTAGCATCACCGTGCTGGACCATGTCCTTAAGGACAAGCAAATGGGGGTCATTATAATACAATCATAAAGAGAAGACCGAGAGACCATACAAGCCAATACTCGACTCGACTTAGAAATATCCAATCTAACAAACTGGCTGGCTAAGGCCTGAACATCCAACGCCAATGAACTCTCTACTGCTGGAAGATATGCTAAGCTCCCCAAACTCTCTGCCCGGTGACTCAAAGCATCGGCCACCACATTGGCCTATGGTACAAAATGGTGATATCATAGTCCTTAAGAAGCTCCAACCACCTCCGCTGACACAAGTTAAGATCCTTCTATTTGAACACATGTTGCAAACTCCGGCGATCAGTGTAAGTCTCACAATGGACACCTTACAAATAGTGCTGCCAAATCTTCAAGGCATGAACAATAGCTGCTAACTCTAGGTCATGGACAAGATAATTCTTTTCATGGGGCTTCAACTGGCGCGAAGCATAAGCGATCACTCTAACCTCCTCCATCAGAACACACCCAATACCGATCCGAGAAGCATCACAATACATTGTGTATGAACCAAAGGCTAATGGTAGAACTAGAACTGGAGCTGTGGTCAAAGTAGTATTGAGCTTCTGAAAGCTCCCCTCGCACTCATACGACCACCTAAAAGGAGCACCCTTTTGGGTCAATTTGGTTAAGGGCGATGCAATGGATGAGAAACCCTCTACGAAATGTAGGTAATAACCAGCCAAACTAAGAAAGCTCCGAATCTCCCTCTTTGAGGACGGTTTGGGCCAACTCTGAACCGCCTCTATATTTATCAAATCCACCTAAATACCCTCATTGGACAACACGTGCCCCAAAAATGCCACTGAACTGAGCCAAAACTCACACTTGGAGAACTTTGAAATAAAGCTTCTCCTCCCTCAACCGCTGCAACAGAATCCTCAGATGTTGGGCATGCCCCTCCTGGATACGGGAGTACACTAGGATATCATCAATGAATACAATAACGAACGAGTCAAGATAAGGATGAAACACACTGTTTATCAGATGCATGAACGCTTCTGGGGTGTTGGTCAGCCCAAAAGACATCACAAGGAACTCATAATGGCCATATCATGTCCTGATAGTTGTCTTAAGAATATCCGAGTCCTGAATCATCAAATGGTGATACCCTAACCTTAAATAAATCTTGGAGAACACCCTCACTCTTTGAGGCTGGTCAAATAGATCATCAATACGCGACAGAGGATACTTGTTCCTGATTGTGACCTTGTTTAACTGCCTGTAATCAATGCATATTCTCATTGTACCATCATTCTTCTTCATAAATTGAAATGGTGCACCCCAAGGTGACACGCTAGGCCAAATAAACCCCTTATTAAGGAGTTCCTGAAGCTACTCCTTCAATTCCTTCAACTCAGCTGGTGCCATACAATACGGTGGAATAGAAATGGGCTGGGTGCCCGACACCAAATCAATACCAAAGTCAATATCCATGTCAGGCGACATGCCCGACAGGTATGGGGTAAATACATCTGGGAAATATCACACTACCGGAACAAAATCAATAGTAGGGGTCTCTGCATTAACATCCCCACGAACGCCAAATAAGATAGACAACCCTTCTCAACCATCCGCTGAGCCTTCAAGTATGAAATCACTCTATTGGGAACATAGTATATAGAGAAGCTCCACTCAACCCTCGGCAACCCCGGCATCGCCAACATCACTGTCTTAGCATGACAATCTAGAACTGCATGACATGGAGACAACCAATCCATACCCAAGGTCACATCAAAATCGATTATACTAAGTAACAAGAGATCCACTCTAGTATCCAAACTCCTAATAGTCACCACACATGACCGATATACACGGTCCACAATAATATTATCGTCCACCGGCGTAGATACATGAACAGATGAAACTAGAGACTCACGGGGCATATCCAGATAATGAGCAAAATACGAGGACACATATGAATAAGTGGAACTAGGGCCAAATGATACAGAGGCATCCCTGTGGAAAACTGAGATAATACATGTGATCATAACATCCGAAGCACTGACATATGATCTGGCAGGAAATGCATAGAATTGGGCCTGGCCGCCAGTTGATCAGCCTCCCCCTTTAGGGTGACCCCTAGCTAGCTGGGTTGGTGGTGAGGTAACTGGTGCTGATGTCATAGACTGGCTCCTTTAATGATCTTGACCTCCCACTAGGCGGGGAAACTGCCTCCTGCTGGTACTTGGGACTGAAGGGAGGCCCGAGCACTAAGATAACAGGTAGAAGGACATGGCATAGACGAGCCCTAACCGAATGGAGCACGGGTCAAACTCTGAGTTGGGAGGGAACTAAAAGATAAATGACCCTGTTGATAACTGTGTGAACCATGGCTACATGATGCACTATGGTGAAGTGGGCGAGCCGGCTAAGCATGTCTGGAAGGACGACCCATACCATGGTGGAACTAACCCCTAGAAGGAGCACCGCTGAATCCACCCTGACTACAAGGCCTCTTGGCCTTCCCTCTCAACCCGCTCCTGGCTGCGAACCATATTAATTTGACGAGCAACCTCGACAACCTCATCAAAAGTATCACCAGAAACACTCTCTCTCTAGTCATAAGCAATCGCTGCTGAAAAGTGAGGCCATCTATGAACCTCCTGATCCCCTTCCTATCTGTGGGAACGAAGCAGACAGCATGAAAGGCCAATCAAAAAATCTCATCTCATATTGCATCACGGACATATCACCCTGATGAAGTTGCTCGAACTGCCTGCGTAACTCCTCTCTACAGAACTGAGGCACGAACTTCTCCAGGAAGAGAACAGAGAACTCCTTCCATGTAACGGGTGCTGCGCCGACCGGCCTACGCCTATGGTAAGCCTACCACCAACTAAAGTCAGTCCCAGAGAACTAAAAAGTAGTGAACGAGACCCAACTGGTCTCCAGGATACCTGGTGTACGGAGCATCCTCTGACACTTATCCAAGAAGCCTTGTGCATCCTCACCCTCGACACCACTAAAAGATGGAGGATGGAGTCTCCCAAACCTCTCCAATATAGGCTTCTCATCATCAGGCATAACAGGAACCACATAGTCCGCTGCAACCGGCTGGGCTGGTAGTGCCCCCGGTGACTGAAGTCCCTGTACCACCTGCTCTGGTGTGCAGGTGGAGGGACTCTAAGCACCTCCCCCGGCCTGAGAAGTGGCTGTTGCGGCCGAAACAAAGACCTCCTGAGCAAGGCTAGTGCACACAGTTAGAATCTGAGCTAAGGCCTCCTGAAGCCTGGAATCACAATGGGCATAACTGGTGCCTGAGCTGACCCCGTTAGCGCATCCACAGCTCGAACATGATCTTGGTCTGGGGCAACTGGTGGATCTGCAGGTGCTGCCCTAGCTACTGTCCGAGCTCCACCTCTCTTCCGCGACCTCAGCCTCTCGCAGCCCTAACTGGTGGTACTGGTGGCTGTCCATCCTGCCTCGTAGTACGTGTCCTCATCATTTGTGAGAGAATAGAACAACATAAGTTTAGTTACCAGAATCAAAAGATTCGCACGACAATAATTCAAGAATATGAAATTTCCTAAAGGTTGAGCAACCTCTCGAAGATAAGTATAGACGTCTCCACACCGATCCGCAAGACTATGCTAAAATTGCTCATGACTCGTGAGACCTATGTAGCCTAGGCTCTGATATCAACTTGTCACGACCCAAATCGTAGCCTGCCGTGATGGCGCCTATCGATGGTACTAGGCAAGCCGACATTTTCAAAACACTTCCAACATTTCAAGGAAAGATAGGTCAAAAGTTTGTAAAAAATAAAGTTTTTGTAAACAATAGTTAAACTCAAAATACGATGCGGAAAATAGACCTAAACATCATCGTGTCACTAAGTCATAAGCATCTAAACAACCAGTCTAGGAAATAGTATCTACAAGAGTCTGTATCAAAATAAAAATAAAGAAAAGGATGACAAGGAAGGAGGAACAAGGACTGCGAACGCCGACAGCTACCTCGTAAATCTCCAATAATCAACCGCGCACGAGATCAACGCCCACCGTGTCCGGAAACACCTGGATCTGCACCAAAGTGCAGGGTGTAGTGTGAGTACAACCAACTCAGTAAGTAACAATAATAAATAAGGAATTGAAAGATAGTGACGAGCTACACAGTTACCATTCATTTCAGTAATCTCAAAAAGAAAGTAGACATGCTTTAAATTCCGGCAATTTCAGTCAAATCAGTTACACATTATCAAGTTCAGGTAAAACCGAAAATAATATCCTCTAGAAATTTCAGAACCGTAACATAAATCAGCTAAGTGCAGCAACAAATGAAAACAAGTACAATCTCTCAGGGAAACAATCACTCAATCTTTCTCCAAAGCTCAAACACTCGACTCTCAGCCCTCAACACTCACACTCAACAGGTACCTGCGCTCACTGGGGGCGTACAGACTCCGAAGGGGATCCTTCAGCCCAAGCGCTATATCATTGCGGTGTGCAACCCAATCCATATATACACAGCTCACCACTCAGCACTCAAGCCCTAACTTAGTCACCAACCTCCCCACTCTCTCCGACTCTCACAAATCATACAAATCAGCCCAAAAAGAGATAATAACATGTATCAACAGAAAACAAGAAGAGACTAAGATATGATACGCAAGTAAAATCGTGAGTGAGTACGTGTCAGCAAATAGCATCTAATTCAACAAGTATACGACCTTTGCGGGTCCCAATAGTGACATAATATAGCCTAAGCTTTATTTCTAACATGAATTGCAGTCAAATTTCCATAACAAAGGGGGAACATGTAGCTAACAACAAGCTATTCGACTTTATAATTTCACGGGACGGACCAAGTCACAATTCCCCACGGTACATGCCCACACGCCCGTCACCTCCAAAATAATCACATAATACAAAAATTCGGGGTTTCATACCCTCAGGACCAGATTTAAAAATTGTTACTTACCTTAATCCGAGCAAAACTCTACTCCAAAATGCCTTTGCTTCTCAAATCAGTCTCCAAACATCCTGAATCTAGCCACAAGCAGTAGAATACGATTAATATAGGCTAAAGGGATCAATTCCATAAGAAAAATACTAAATTATAGCCAAAAATCCGAAATTGGCTCAAATCGGCCACCGGACCCACATCTCAAAATCTGACAAAATTCACAAAACCCGAAATCCCATTCACTCACAAGTATAACCATACCAAATTTATCAAAATACGACACCCTTTGGCCATCCAAATCCCCAAAATTCACTCTCCAAATCCCTAGCCGTCCCAAATTTCACCTCAAAAACTCACCAACCAGGTGGGAAATCAGTGGGAAAACATCATTATTGAAGGAAAAAGAACTCAAGGAGCTTACCTCAGTAATAACTTAAAAATCCCTCTAAAAAACCTCAAAATTTGAGCTCAAAGAGCTGAAAATGGTGAATATCTCGAAGTCTCGCATTTATATGTTCTGCCCCGGTCTTTCACACATGCGACTAAAAAACTGGTTATGCGGTCCCGCATCTGCAGTGAAAGTTCCGCTTCTGCGGAAGTCACTCGAGTCCCCAGGGCCCGCACCTGCAGACGTGCTTCTGCGGCCCTTGCCTCGCTTCTGCGGAACCACTTAACCCTAACTGCCGCCGCACCTGTGACCTCTGATCTGCATATGCGCTACCACATGTGCGGGAAAATCTTCGAACCTGTGACTCCTGCCCATCCTGGCCTTACCCACTTTTGCGGCCTTCCTTTCCACTTTTGCGGGCTCGCATCTGCGGTTCCTACTCCGCAGGTGTGATTACACCAGAAGAGAACAGTCTTCAGCAATCTTCTAACTTCAAAACTTGGTCCGATAACCACCAGAAATCAACCCGAGGCCCTCGGTACCTTAACCAAACATACAAATAAGACCTAAATCATGATACGAACTTATTCAAACCCTCAAATTACCTAAAACAACATCAAAAACACGAATTACATGCGGATTCAAGCCTAATGAACTTTTAAATTTCCAAATTCCACAATCGATGCCGAAACTTATCAAATCACGTCCGATTGACCTCAAATTTTGCAAACAAGTCATAAATGATGCCATGAACCTACTCCAACTTCCGAAAATCCAATCCGACCTCAATTCAAAAATTTCACTCCCGATCGATCTTCCCAAAATTCCAACTTTCGCCATTTCAAGCCTAATTCTACTACGGACCGCAAAATCACATTCCGGGCGTGCTCCTAAGTCCAAAATCACCTAAAAGAGCTAAAGGAACCATTAAAATTAAAATCCGAGGTTGTTTACACATAAGTCAACATCCGGTCAACTTTTCCAACTTAAGCTTTCAATTAAGAGACTAAGTGTCTCAATTCACTCTGAATTCACTCTTGACCCGAACCAACTAACCTGATAAGTCATATAATAGTTGTAGAACAGAAAGAAGTAGAAAATGGGGGAATGAGGCTACAACTCTCAAAACGACCGGCCGGGTTGTTACAACCTTTCCATCTTAAACAAGTGTTCGTCCTCGAACGAGTATAGAGACATACCTGAAGTGATGAAAAGATGAGGATAACGGCTACGCATATCATGCTCGGTCTCCCAAGTCGCCTCCTCGACCGATTGACCCCTCCACTGAACCTTCACGGAAGCAATGTTCTTTGACCTCGACGTTGGAACCTGCCTTTCCAAGATAGCCACTAGTTCCTCAACATAAGATAAATTCTGGTCGAACTGGACTAAGCTAAAATCTAGCATGTGAGATGGATTAACGAGATACTCCCAGAGCATAGAAACATGGAATACTGGATGAACTCCTACTAGACTGGGAGGCAAGGCAAGCTCATAACCAACCTCCCCAACACGTCACAACACCTCAAATGGGCCGATAAACCTTGGGCTAAGCTTGCCCTTCTTTTCGAACCTCATAACACCCTTCATGGGTGACACTCGGAGGTGGACCCGCTCTCCAACCATAAATGAAACATCGTGAACCTTCCTATAGGCATAACTCTTCTGTCTGGACTAGGTTATACGAAGTTGATCCTGTATCACCTTAACCTTCTCTAGAGAATCCTGAACCAAGTCTGTACCCAATAACCTAGCCTCGCCCGACTCAAACAGACCCACTGGAGACCGACACCGCCTACTATAAAGAGCCTTATACAGTGCCATCTGGATGCTTGACTGATAACTGTTGTTGTAAGAAAACTCCGCTAGTGGCAAGAACTGATCCCACGAGCCCTAAACTCCATCACACACGCACAAAGAATATCCTCTAATATCTGAATGGTGCGCTTAGACTGTCCGTCCATTTGAGGGTGAAATGTTGTGATCAGCTCCACTTGCGTACCCAACTCATGATGTACGACCCTCCAGAATTGTGATGTAAACTGCATGCCCCGGTTAGAGATGATAGATACCAGTACGCCATAAAGCCTGATGATCTCACGGATATACACTCGAGCCAGCTGCTCGGGAGAATAAGTAGTCATCGTAGGAATGAAATGAGCCGACTTGGTCAGCCTATCCATAATCACCCAAATTGCATCAAATTTTCGCTGATTCTGTGGAAGCCCAACAACAAAATCCATAGTGATCTGCTCCCATTTCCACTTCGGAACCTATAACTTCTGAAGCAACCCATCTGGCCGCTGATGCTCATACTTCACATGCTGGAAATTTAGACACCAAGCTACATACTCCACTATATCCTTCTTCATTCTCCTCCACCAGTAATGCTGCCTCAAGTCTTGATACATCTTCGTGGCACTCGGATGAATAGAATACCGCGAACTTTGAGCCTCTTGGTGAATCAACTCACGTGAACCATCTACATTGGGCATACATAGCTTGCCCTGCATCCTCAATGCACCGTCATCCCCAATAATGACCTCCTTAGCATCACCGTGCTAGACCGTGTTCTTAAGGAAAAGCAGACGAGGGTCATCATATTGACGCTCCCTAATATGATCGTAAAGAGAAGACCGAGAGACCACACAAGCCAATACTCGACTCGGCTAAGAAAATATCCAATCTAACAAACTGGCTGGCTAAGGCCTGAACATCCAATGCCAATGGCCTCTCTACTGCTGGAAGATATGCTAAGCTCCCCAAATTCTCCGCCTGACGACTTAAAGAATCGGCCACCACATTGGCCTTCCCGGGATGGTACAAAATAGTGATATCATAGTCCTTAAGAAGCTCCAACCACCTCCGCTGACGCAAGTTAAGATCCTTCTGTTTGAACAAATACTGATAACTCCAGTGATGAATGTAAAGCTCACAATGGACACCGTATAAATAGTGCCGCCAAATCTTCAGGGCATGAACAATAGCTGCTAACTCAAGGTCATGGACATGATAATTCTTTTCATGGGGATTCAACTGGCGTGAAGCATAAGCAATCACTCTAACCTCCTACATCAGAACACACCCAATACCGATCCGAGAAGTATCACAATAAACTGTGTAAGAACCAGAGGCTGATGGTAGAACTAGAACTAGAGCTGTGGTCAAAGCAGTCTTGAGCTTCTGAAATCTCCCCTCGCACTCATCCGACAAGGAGCACCCGTTTTGGTCAATTTGGTTAAGGGCGATGCAATAGATGAGAAACCCTCTATGAAATGAAGGTAATAACCAGCCAAACCAAGAAAGCTCCGAATCTCCCTCTTTGAGGACAGTCTGGGCCAACACGTGCCCCAAAAATGCCACTGAACTGAGCCAAAACTCACACTTGGAGAACTTTGAATAAATATTCTCCTCCCTCAACCGCTGTAACACAATCCTCAGATGTTGAGCATGCCCCTCCTGGCTACGGGAGTACACAAGGATATATCAATGAATACAATAATGAACGAGTCAAGATAAGGCTGAAACACACTGTTCATCAGATGCATGAACTCTTCTAGGGCATTGGTCAGCCCAAAAGACATCACAAGGATCTCATAATGGCCATATCGGGTCCTAAAAGCTGTCTTACGATTATCTGAGTCCCGAATCTTCAACTGGTGATACACTAACCTCAAATTAATCTTGGAGAACACCCTCGATACCTGAAGCTGGTCAAATAGATCATCAATACACGGAAGAGGATACTTGTTCTTGATTGTGACCTTATTCAATTACCTATAATCAATGCACATTCTCATAGTACCATCCTTCCTCTTCACAAATAGAACTAGTGCACCCTAAGGTGACACGCTAGGACGAATAAACCCCTTTTCAAGGAGTTCCTGAAGCTGCTCCTTCAATTCGTTCAACTCAGATGGTGCCATACGACATGGTGGAATAAAAATGGGTTGGATGTCCGACACCAAATCAATACCAAAGTCAATATCCTTTTCAGGCGGCATGCCCAGCTGGTCTACGGGAAACACATATGGTCGCACTACCAGAACATAATCAATAGTAGGGGTCTCTGCACTAACATCCCTCACAAAGTCCAAATAAGATAGACAACCCTTCTCAACCATCCCCTGAGCCTTCAAATATGAAATCACTCTACTAGGAACATAGTCTATAGAGCCTCTCCACTCAACCTCAGCAACCCCGGCATCGCCAACGTCACGGTCTTAGCATGCCAGTCTAGAGAAACATGACATGGAAACAACCAATCCATACCCAAGATCACGTCAAAATAGACCATACAAAGTAACATGATATCCACTCTAGTCTCAAGACTCCCAATAGTCACCGCACATGACCGATATACACAGTCCACAATAATAGTATCGCCCACGAGCATAGATACATGAACAAATAAAACTAGAGACTCACAGGGCATATCCAAATAATGAGCAAAACACAAGGACATATATTATTAAGTTGAACCAGGGTCAAATGATAGAGAGGAATCCCTGTGGCAAACTGAGATAATACCTGTGATCACAATATCCAAAGCAATGACATCTGGTCTGGCAGGAAGAGCATAGAATCGGGCCTGACCGCCACCTGATCGGCCTTCCTCTGTAGGGCGACCCCTAGCTGACTAAGCTCTACCCCAAGCTGGCTGGAGGGGTGGTGAAGTAACTGGTGTTGAAGTCATAGACTAGCTCCTCTACTGAGCTGGACCTCCCACTAGGTGGGGACACTACCTCCTGATATGACCAAACTATCCACACTCATAGCAACTCCCCGTGCTGGTACTCGGGACTTAAGGGATCCCCGAGCACCGAGCACCGAGCATCGAGCACCGAGATAACTGGTAGAAGGAACTAGCATAGACGAGCCTTGACTCAATAGAGCAAGGGACGAACTCTGAGCTGGGAGGGCACTGAGAAATGAATGAACTTGCTAATAACTGTGTGAACCTTGGCCAGATGATGCCCCATGGTGAACTGGGCGAGCCGTCTGAGCATGTTTGAAAGGACGACCCCTACCATGATAGAACTGGCCCCCAGAAGGAACAACGATGAATCCACCCTGACCACGAGGCCTCGTGGCCTCCCTCTTAACCTACTCCTGGCTGCGAACCATCTCAATATGACGAGCAATGTCGACAAACTCATCAAAAGTAGCACCAGACACTCTCCCTCTAGTCATAGGCAATCACAACTGAAAAATGAGGCCATCTATGAACCTCCTGATCCTCTCCTTGTCCGTGGGAACCAACCAAATAACATGACAGGCCAACTCAGAAAATCTCATCTCATACTGCGTCACAAACATATCACCCTAACGAAGCTGCTCGAACTGTATGTGCAACTCCTCTCTGTGGGACTGAAGCACGAACTTCTCCATGAAGAGAACAGAGAATTCCTGCCATGTAAGGGGTGCTGCGCCGACCGGTCTACACCTCTCGTGAGCCTCCCGTCAACTGAAGGTAGTCTCAGAGAACTGAAAAGTAGTAAATGAGACCCCACTGGTCTCCAGAATACCTGGTGTACGGAGCATCCTCTGACATTTATCCAGGAAGCCCTGTGTATCCTCACCCTCGGCACGACTAAAAAATGGAGGCTGAAGTCTCCCAAACCTCTCTAATCTATGCTACTAATCATCAGGCATAACAGGAACAACAAAGTCTTGAGCAGCTGCGAGCGGCTGGGCTGGTGGTGCCCCCGGTGTTTGGAGTCCCTGTACCACCTGCTCTGGTATGCAGGTGGCAGGAGTCTGAGCACCTCCCCCGGCTAGAGAAGTGGTTGCTACGTCCAAAACAAAGACCGCTTGAGCAAGACTAGTGCACACGGTCAAATTTTGAGTTGAGGCCTCCTGAAGGCCTGGAATCACAATGAGCACAGCTAGTGCCTGAGCTGGTTCCGCTGGCGCATCCATAGTTGGGACCTGATCTTGGATTGGGGCAACTGGTGGATCTGCAGGTGCTGCCCTAGCTACTGTGCGAGCTTTACCTTTGCCCCTACCGCGACCTCAGCCTCTAGCGGCCCTGATTGGTGGTACTGGTGGCTATCCATCCTGCCCCGTAGTACGTGTCCTCACCATTTGTGAGAGAATAGAACAACATAAGTTTAGTTACCAGAATCAAAAGATTCGCACGACAAGAATTCAAGAATATGAAATTTCCTAAGGGTTTGGCAGTCTCTCAAAGATAAGTACAGACGTCTCCGTACCGATCCGCAAGACTATACTAAACGTGCTCATGACTCGTGAGACCTATGTAACCTAGGCTCTGATACCAACTTGTAACGACCCAAATCATAGCCTGTTGTGATGGAGTCTATCTATGGTACTAGGAAACTCGACATTTTCAAAACACTTCCAATATTTCACAGAAAGATAGGCCAAAAGTTTATAAATAACAAAGTTTTCGTAAACAGGAGTTAAAATCAAAATACAATGCGAAAAATAGCCCCAAACATCGCGGTTCCAATAAGTCATGAGAATCTAAGCAACCAATCTAGGAAATAATATCTACAAGAGTGTATCAAAATACAAATAAAGAAAAGGATGACAAGGAAGGAGGAAAAAGAACTGCGAAGGCTAGCATCAACCTTGTAAATCTTCGATAATCAACCGCGCACGAGATCAACGCCCACTATGTCCGAAAACACCTGGATTTCCACCTGAAGAACAGGGTGTAGCATGAGTACAACCAACTCAGTAAGTAACAATAATAAATAAGTAACTGAAAGATAGTGACGAGCTACACAGCTACAATTCATTTCAGTAATCTTAGCAAGAAAGTAGACATGCTTTCAATTCCGGCAATTTATGTCAAATCAGTTACACATTACCAAGTTCAGGTAAAACTGGACATAATATCCTCCAGAAATTTCAAAATCGTAACATAAATTAGCTAAGTGCAGCAACAAATGAAAACAAGTACAGTATCTTAGGGCAACAATCACTCAATATTTCTCAATACCTCAAACACTCGATTCTCAGTCCTCAACACTCACACTCAATAGGTACCTGCGCTCACTGGGGGTGTACAGACTACGGATGGGCTCCTTCAGCCCAAGCGCTATACTGCAGCGCCGTACAACCCGATCCATAGTATATAAATAGTCATAAGGCTTGTTGCGGCGTGCAACCCGATCCATAAGTGTATATATATATATATATATATATATATATATATATATATATATATATATATATATATATATATATATATATATATATCCCTAAGGCTCGTTGCGGCGTGCAACTCGATCCATATACATACAACCCTTAGTCTCGCTGCAGCGTGAAACCCGATCCATATATGTACACATAGATCACAGCTCAGCACTCAGGCCCTAACTGAATCACCAACCTCCCTGGTCTCTCGGACTCTCATAAATCATACAAATCATCCCAAAAAGAGATAATGACATGTATCAACAAGAAACAAGAAGAGACGGAAATATGATACACAAGTAAAATCGTGACTGAGTACGAGACAACAAATAACAGCTAATTCAACAAGTACACGACCTTTGTCCCAATAGTGGCATCATATAGCCTAAGAACATGAATTGCAGTCAAATTTCCATGATACAGGGGAAACATGTAGCTAACAAAAAGTTATTCGACTTTACAGTTTCACGGGATGGACCAAGTCACAATTCTCCACGGTGCACGCCCACACGCCCATCACCTAGCATGTGTGTCACCTCCAAAATAATCACACAATACAAACATCCGGGGTTTCATACCCTCGGAACCGGATTTAAAACTGTTACTTACCTCAAACTGAGAAAAACTTTACTTCAAAATGCCTTTACCTCTTAAATCGGTCTCCAAACATCCCGAATCTAGCCACATAAAATACAATTTATATAGGTTAAAGGGATCAATTTCATAAGAAAAATACTTAATTATAGCCAAAAATCTGAAATTGGCTCAAATTAGCCACCGAGCCCACGTCTCGAAATCCGACAAAATTTACAAAACCCGAAATCCCATTCACTCACGAGTCTAACCATACCAAATTTATCAAAATTCAACACCCTTTGGACATCCAAATCTCCAAAATTCACTCTCCATATCCCTAGCCCTAAACCCTCAAATTTCACCTCTAAAACTCACCAACTAGGTGGGAAATCAGTGGGGAAACATCATTATTGAAGGAAAAAGAACTCAAGGAGTTTACCTCAGTAATCACTTAAAAATCCCTCTCATAAACCTCCAAAATCCGAGCTCAAAGTGGTGAAAATGGGAAAAAATCTCGAAGTCTCATATTTATATGTTCTGCCCTGGTCTTTCGCACCTGAAATTAAAAATCCGGTTCTACGGTCCCGCATCTACGGTGAGAGTTCCGCTTTTGCGAAAGTCACTTGAGTCCCTAGGGTCCAGGTTTCGCGCCTACGGACGCGCTTCTGCGGCCCTTGCATTGCTTCTTAATCAAAATGTCTTGAATTCAAATCCTACATTTAATTTATTTTGGATAAGAAACGTTTTACCACATGAGCATATTGGATTAGCCAGGTCCATTAGCTCATACCTCAGATGATTAAAAAGGGAAAAATGACCAACTGGTCATCTAAACTATCATCCATTTGTCAACTCGATAAATAAATTTAAAAATATCCTATTTAAATACCTCAACATTATAAAATGCATATAAATATACACCTCTGATAAATGATCATGCTTATGCGGCAACAAGATAACTAAAGTGGCCGTAGTGCATGATGTTTAAGCTAAAAATGAGTGTGGAATTTTTTTAATTCAAAAATACTAAAACAAAAAATATAAATCAAAATTAAAGAAAAAAAACCCATTTACTCCCCCTCCCCCCCACTTCCCACCCCCGGCCTCCCCCTTATCAAGATAAG